>VZZY01018570.1:92811-120083 GCA_013400335.1 Eurystomus gularis | reverse complement strand
TTCAGAGGCTCTTTCAAGCAAATGCAAAGCTGGTGTTACCAAAATCTGGAAGCAAACTCCAGCAGCACAGTCTACAGCTTCTCTCTGCCACACTCTTACTTTTGGTTTATTAGCTGAGGCTTACAGGTCCAGACCTATCTCAGCAGCATAAAAGCATCCACTTTGGTTCCTCACTCAGGAGAATTCTTGGACATGTATCTGGCTTTAACAATGGAAGAAATCCCACTAGAGCCACAGTTCAGTTTAATTTCAATCATGTAACTGTCAGATTTTCCAAATAAAACCTTAAACTGCCCCCTGAGACACAGAAATTTCTTTGCTGCTTTCTCACTGCATGTAAAACATCCAGTACCATTGTGCCTATTTGCGAAAGCCAAACCAAGGCAGCTAGAGCTCACTGACCCGTCAGTGTAGCCACACATCCGTAAGCTCTATGGTTGTTAAGTCATCCTCTTCCCAATACCGTGTGTTATCATTGCCAGCCATGATCAGTCTAACCACTCCAACTGAACAGAACTAAGAGATATTTGAGCAAATCCTCAATAGTCATTCAGGGAGTTTTCCTGTTTACAATCACCGAATTATAGCAGCCCAAAAGAATACAGGACAGTAGATACAAAAATCAGAGCGGCTTAAACAGCTGGTAGTCACCAGTGTACGAATTGTAGTCTGCCACCATGATGTTTATTGTTGCCTATATTAGTTAGTCTGTCCCTATGACACTTCTGTCTGGTGTATCCATGTGAGGCTTGGCTTTTACCAAACTACTGCTAACCAGAAATTGGGAGCGACTCTTGTTCAGGGTACAAGTGGCTGGGGTGAGTCAGTTCTGAGGGGTACAGGAACAGCTGTACCAACCCTGCTGGCAAGCAAAGGACAGAACTGGTCAGGACTGAAACGATCCCTCTCTAGCACAGGTGGTGGATTTTTAACTGAGCATACCCACTTTGACTTCCTGAGCTTTACAGGAGAAGGTCACTGATTCCCTGTGTCACTCATAGTTTTGAAAGAAGCTTCTGAATTTCTAACCCTTTCTGAAGTAAGGAGGCAGTGCAACGGCTTTACAGAGATGTGTGTGTTACCACCTAGGCTGTTAAAAAGCTTGTGCTGCAGTTCAGCTGCCTGTTTGCTCTACTTTTGTGACATCTCAAAACTTTTATGACTCAAGAATGTATGACTGATTGATTGATCTGTTGATAACAGATCTGGCCACGGTTCCTCACAGTTTAAAGTAATTACAAACCAGCACGTGACTGCTTGAGCCACAGAGGCAGCTGGAATAGGATTTGGCTTTATCTTTCAAAACTGCATTTAGCAACTTGCCTTATTACAAATATGATAACAAGAAGCACCAGAAATACTCCCCAGAAATCTTTTCTGCAATTCATAATTGGGGCCAGCTGGCTGCTATCACATCAGCTCTGCAGATTTCCAGCACTTGGATTTATTTATGGGCTTAAAGCAGAGCTTGAGCAGACTGCACAGGAGAAGTCAGAATGTCACGGAAGTTTCAGGATTTTATTCCCCAGTGCTCCTACCTAGCAGCATAAGAGCCCTTTTGGGATTCACAGGATAGCTTTTTGTCACACAGTCCTAGATGATAAGGGCTGTATAAATGCCTAAACACCTGAGCAGTTTGGCCTAAGAGACCTGGCTGGGTTAGAACAAGATGTCAGGCAATGAAGAATCCCAACCTGCTTCGTAAGCCAAAGCAAAGAGCCAGAAGCAACAACCTACCATGGAAAGACAGAAAATGGAAATCCTTTTCCCTGCTGTAAAAGGGCAGAAAGGTGGCAAAAGGGGAAATATTAGCACTACTAAAATCAGTTGGAGAACTCAAAATTTAAGCCATTTTCACCCCACAGGCTTCAAGTCATGCCCACAGTGTACAGTGGGGTGCAGAGATCCCAAGGCAGTGCCAGTCCAGGTAGTATATCCATAGGGTGAATGCAGGGCCTAAGAGGAAGGTCATCTTGAGCCCTGATGGCAGGAGAGCGGCGGTGGTGCAGCAGTACTGACACATGACACTAACATGAGGGTTAACAAGGCAGTGCCTCGAACCAAGCTGCTTCCCACCTTTGCATTGTGTCCTGCTGTGCACCCACTCCTTGGAGTAACATGGAGCCAGACTGTTTCAGTGCCCATGGCCTAGACATGACCCTACTGCTGCTCACAAGCTAGAGCAAGGAGCATATGGAGGTCTGACTCCATTTCCTTGAGCCTGCTGAGGTGACAGATTTGAAGTTTATTGCCTCTATAGATTTTCAAGACTGCCCAGGGTGGCCATCATCATCTGGTTTGAATTCCTCTATACTCTTGGTCCTGGCCCTTCTGCTGACATCCCCACATCCAGCCGAGGTGCTCTGTTTCAGCCAGAGCTTGGGGAAAAATTGAACCAGAACCTTTTTTTTCCTGGATTGTAATTGCAGATTGCAGATCCCTTCTTGTAGAGTCATGTTTGCAAAGTGACCAAAGACTCTCCACCCATCCACTCCCCCTATTCCAAGGTCAGCACGTGGTGGTCTCTCTATGTACAGCTTCCCACAGCGTGATCTAGAGGGGACTGCAAAGAGTTGAAGCAACCAAGCAATCTTCTCTTTCTGACTGTTTGTCAGTACTTTCATGCTGAAGCAGGGGCAGAGAAAAAAAATAGATTGAAATAGTAAGAAGGAAGCTCCAATTCTGTATTGCTCAGCAGTTTTGACTATTTTTTCCCTTACTTTTTTTTAGCTTCTCTCTGCTGCTAAATTTTTCCAGCTTGAAGCTTTACAACGACACTGTGAGATCATTTGCGCAAAAAGCATTAATACAGAAAACTGCGTGGATATTTATAATCATGCCAAGGTAAAAATAACTACATATACTTTTATGTTATGTGTCTGTTGTTATACTCGTAGGTCAGTTTTATGCTAAGTAGTGATAGTTTGTTATTTATCGAAGATTTGTCATTTATTGGGACTAAGTGGCTAATAGGGTACCTACTGTAGTGATAGTCCTAAATCGTGTAGTGTAAGAGCATCTGTGGCAACAGCTCACACCCTTCTCCAAGTGCTTCACACTCAATTTGAGTGTACCACCATGTGGCAGACCTATCCCATATCATGGTAACTGAAAACTGCTGAGTTACTCAACAGGAATCACCTCATTGAATAGGACACCTCTCCTTCACATTCCAAGCTGCATTTTCCCATTACAATTTCCTGTTTTCCTCCTGCCTGAAGCCCACTAGGGTGATACACTCAATGCTGGTGACAGCTTGTCAATATATAAAAATGCCACATTATCAAAGTGCAACATCTCCAAGCCATGGAAGAATTTGGTCTTGGAGAGGAGAGATTCACAGCTTCCTATTGGAATCAAGTAATTTACTTAGCTTGTGAGGGGGCCTGAGTGATTAGGTGTAAAAGCTTGGCATTTTTTGACCTAGAAAAACAATTTTTGCTCATTAATGGAGGTGGTTGCCACATTGATTTGTTTCCGTTTTTCTTCCTCCTCTTGTGTGCTTACTAGTTAGACTTTCATTGGAAGATGGAAATGATACACAGTTGCAATGAAATATTTTTAAAGCATTGATTAGATGATTTTTTCCATAATTTACATGGTTTATACAAAAGATAAAACGGTGCAACATGACACAGAGGTTTGATTGAACAGAATAATCCTGCAGATTGCTCCAAACCCCTGCAGATCTGACCTCCCTTCCCATCATCAGGTATTTCCTACAGAGAGTAGTAATGTTAGGTCTTGATGTACAGATAACACACAATCAGTGTCTCAAATAGCACAAAGTTCCACCTATAAAATGAATAAGAAATGAGGTGTATCTGCAGGGCCATTTATTGTAATGGGAAGAAAAATCGGCAGTGCAGGAATCATTTGAAAGATATATTCTAGCTCATGTGGGAACTTCTCGATTTGTATTACTGTTACTAAAACTAAAATGAATAATTTTGTTTTTAAATCACGTTTTCTTTGAATTGTGAAATGTGGCTGTTATTTACATCCTGATTGAAAAAAAGTTCTTGCATGGAGCTTTAGATTTGTCTGAGGGGGACTTTTACACTGCTGATGCTGGGACTAAACAAACCCAGGGGCTAAATCCAGCTCCTTGTTTTCCTGTAAGGGCCCCAGCCTGCCAGTTTTTCTGCCTGGAGCTTCCAATGGAGGCAGTGGAAGCCCTGTACTTGAGAGGCTTTTATGGCCAGGGTCATGCTTGCGCTGACTTGAGTAGTGCATTGCAGAGATAGCCAAGCTAGCTCTGAATGAAATCTTGACTTCTGGAATTAGTTAAGCCACAGAGAGCTCTGCATGGGCTAATTTATCCTCTTTCCAGTAAATTGCCAGTGCTGAGCATTATCCTGCTATAGCTAGAAGGTTTCCAGGACCTGAACTGGCACATTTCAGGGTAGTTCAGATACCTCTCTATTATGCTGACTGCATAGCAGAGAAGATGCTCCATCTTTTTGCTCCCAGCCTGTATGATCAGAGATGTTGTGGCTGCCCCCTCCCTGGAGGTGTTCAAGGCCAGGTTGGACAGAGCCTTGAGTAGCCTGATCTAGTTGAGAGGCGTCCCTGCCCATGACAGGGAGGTTGGATTAAATGATCTCTAAGGTCCCTTCCAACCTAGGCCATTCTATGATTCTATGATTCTATTCTATGATCTGCAGGTGATTAATCTGAGCACAGATCATTCTTCCCAGAGTGCTCCCATCACATAGTAGCTTCATTTGTTTGTTTTGTGAATACAAGATAATGGTACGTGGTGGAAGAGGCCAGATGGTCCTGATGAGCCAGGGGAGTTCACAAGCAGTTCAAGAGCAGCTTGCCAGCCAACTGTCTGCCTTTCCATGTTGTTTTCTGAAGTGTGGAAGAAACCTGTGCTAGACCACAGTGAAGATGCAAATAAGGTGAGCAGGCACTGAAGCCAGGAACCACCACATCAGCCAGGAGCAGGTTTTGAGTAACTTGCTTCTATTGTAGGTACCATTTCTAATCCTTGCTACTCTGCAAGCTCAGCTGGACCTGCAGAAACTCAGTCAATGCTGAAACCTGCCTTTCCAGATGGGCATGTGCAAGCAGGTTGGCCCGGAGACATGTGGAGCACAGTCTTTGTCATCATGATTGAGAGAAACACATGATTTGGTGGAAGCATAGCATGAAGTGAGCACAGATTTGGAAAGCTGTGTGGTGGGGGCCTAGGTTGTAGAACAGTGTTTAGCAGGGTGGTGAGCTATGTAAAAGGAGCTGTGGAAACAAGAGATTGAGACTGTAGGTTGAAGAGTAGGAAAATAAGAGAGTGTGGATTAACAATTTAAAAGATTAATTAAGAATACTAAAATAATCTGTGGCATCCCTATAGGCTTTCTGTTCTCAAAATTGCAACATAGAATACCAGGTTAGAAGGGACCTCAAGGATCATCTAGTCCATTGATCCTCATATTTTCCATGTGACTCCTTGTACTAAGGGAGTCTCCATCTTCTTGGTAGCCACCCTTTAAATACCGGAATACAGTGATGAGGTCTCCCCTAAGCCTTCTTTTCTCAAGGCTGAACAAACACAGTTTTCTCAGTCTTTCCTCATATGGCAGGCCTTCCTGTCCTTTGATCATCTTTGTGGCCCTTCTCTGGACCCTCTCCAGCCTGTCCACATCTTTTCTGCATAGCAGGGGCCAAAACTGAACACGGTATTCCAGGTGTGGCCTGACAAGCACTGAGTGGGGTGGGGTAATGACTTCTTTATCTCTGCTGATGAAGGCCTTGTTGATGCAGCCCAGCATCCTGTTAGCTTTCTTTGCTGCAGCAGTACATTGTTCACTCATACTGAGCTTGTTGCCTACCAGAACCTCCAGGTTCCTTTCCACAGAGTTGCTCCCCCTCCAGGTAGATCCCAACCTGTGCTGCACTCCTGGATTATGTTTTCCCCAGCGCAAGACGTTACAGTTGTCCTTGTTGAACTTCATAAGGTTGTTGTTAGCCCACTCTTCCAGCTTATCCATGTCTTCCTGCAGGGTGGCTCTCCCTTCCAAAGTGTCCACTCCCCGCTCAGTTTGATATCATTGGCAAACTTCATCAGGGTACACTTGATCCTATTACTCAGATCACTTACGAAGATATTAAACAGCATTGAGCCCAACATCTACAAAGGCAATCATTTGATTAGCATCTTTAAGGGTTTCATTTTTCAAAGCCTTTCTTACTGTTCTTTACTTCCAGAAAGAAATTAAGTAACTGGGCAAATTGGATTTATCATGGTGATTGAGTAGTTACCACTAAATAGAAGTTGTGTTTTACGTTAATGTCCTCAAACTCCCAACAAAATCATTTGGACTTTCAAATACATGCCTAAAACACTCAGCACTTGCACAGATTGCAGTCTGGGCCTCCGAACAAATCTGGGAAGAAAAAGAAATGTACATAATTTCCTCTTGTGAACATATTGAAGTAATTAATTGGGATGAACGGTGTTTCAGAGAAGAATACAGATTCACACATATGCTCACATCCAGGTGCAAAAGAACGCACTCGTAATTTGATGAAAACTTGCATGGTTTGAAATCAATTAAATTCATTCATTTTCCTCCGTAAGACAGATCCTACCTAGTCCTAATCTGTATTAGTTTGCCTTTTTTTATTTTTTTGTTATTTTTTAGCAATCTCCGTTCTTAGTTCTGAATGTGGTATGGTGGTGGTAGGCAACACTGCTGTGTAGTTGTTGGATCCAAAGCTGTGCAATACCCCAGCAGTTCTGGCCCTCTAGGCTGCACCTCGCAGCCAAAGGTTCCTTCTTTACTCAAAGCTCGGACCTAGCAGGAGCTTACTTGGGTAGGAGGATGCGCTGAGCACTGCTCTCTACACTTGCATGGCTTATAATTACACCTATAGTAGAATACCATGGCTATACTCTTTGACCACAGGATGTAGCCAGTGGGTAATGACCAGCGCAGGTCATTTAAGGTTTGCTTATACATTTTCACTCACACATTTAAGGTTTGCTCACCCATTACGGTATCCCTGCTTTTTACACTGACACAGTGTCCAGCGTAAGGGAGATACTGACAGCCCCAAACCACATGCTCTACAAACCTCCATTTCCCCTCCAAAGATTCCTCAAAGCGTGAAACTTTGCATGACAGGTTTCTGCAGTCGTATGTCCTATCCTTGCTAAGGATGGCATTTATGAAACTTGGTCTGTAGTATGTTTTCCCAAACCTGTGGTTTTAGGATGTAACTTCTAGCATGAAGTCATGGGTCTGGTGAACTCTGTGGTAAAACTCCCACCAGTTTCCAAAGGAGCAAAGTTTCAGCCCCTGGAAGTTTGTTTCTGTAACAAGCAGGACCTTATCACATGGAATTGTTACCAGAATCATCAGCATAAAGAACTGTTTGATTAACTCCTTCCCCTCCCCACAGGTATATCTGTAAGTGTTACTGTGCCTGTCTGAAAGGCTTAGCTTGTGTATTTGTTTGTGTGCAGCTCTTACAGCACTGTATTTGCTGAGCGGGTTTTATCAGAATGATTATCTTATTCTAATTTCACTTCTTGTAGTTTCTTGGAGTCACAGAACTATCTTCCTATTGTGAAGGCTACTTTCTAAAAAATATGATGGTCCTCATTGAAAATGAAGCTTTCAAGCAGCTGCTGTATGACAAGAATGGAGAAACATCTGGTCAGAATGTACTACAGGACTTACAGAGGACGTTGGCCACAAGGATTCAGTCAATTCATTTGTCTTCTTCAAAGGGCTCCATTGTGTAAAGCTGAGGAAGATGGTAACCCTCTAATAAAGACCCTGCAAGTTAAGTCTGCTGTTGCAGTTGCTTAAACACATTGCAGTTGCTTAAACAACTACAAAAAAAAGTATTAAAAAATTCAACTTCGCACCCAAATAGTTTTGTGTTGGCCGAAGGTGCTGTGCTGGGGCTGCATCCCCAGTTGGATGACGGAATACAAAAAACAAAGCTCCTCCATGTTTTTGAGCAACCAGGGTACAAGAGTATCCAGTGAATCGCTGTTGTACTCAAATTCTGAACACACACATGTGGTTGTGGAGCTTGATGCCAACAAAAGCCAGAACTCACGTCAGTGAACAGCAGAAGCCCCTGCCTGAGCAGCAGTGCCGGGGAACACCTGAATTGACCGATTAATCATTTAAGGTGGATTTGTTCCAGTATTACACCTTTAAGAACTATATCTATCCCGGAGTCCATTATCTCATGCATTTAAGAAATGTAAGAACTGTTATTGCTGTCGAGCAAAGATCAACTGTATTAGAGAGTGGGTAAGACTGTTACAGCTGAGGAAATATACTGGCAGATTTTTAGGGGTGGGAACTTTTTAAATTGTTCATAAAAAATAATGGGGTGGCCTTGTAGTTTAAAAACTATTTCTTAAGCTTAAAATTTAATTTTCAACAGAGCTGTGTTTGAGAATCTATGTAACAAGTTTTGTTTTTTTAAATGGTAAAATGTACATTGTGTAAACATACATATGATCAAGTTTTGCTTGTATTCTTTCCTGGGGTGGTATAATCATGCCTAACAGGCCATGGTTACACCAAAGAGGTACATTACCCAGATTATCTCTAATACAGTAGTTGGGGGGACAGGAGAACTGCATGCTACTCGTGATTTGGGGTTAAAATCAATTACAAACTCAACATGCCTTTGCATGGTAACTGTACCTGTGAAATGTTACGTTCGTGCTTCGTTTCACCAAGACAAATGCAATGTTACTTCTTGTCAAACTTCATTTGTGAAATTAGCATATTTTTTTTATTTGGTGCGATTGGTTGTGACATGATACCCCTGGAGACCCTTCTCGAGATGCTGATTTCTGTTTGTTACAGTGAAGGGATAATAACAGATCTTTACTTCAGTAATGTGTCGATACTTTGCTACTGGCCAGAGATTGTGTGCAAGTTAGACTTTTTTTAATTATAATTAAATATGTACTGTAGAATGATTTCTCACTGTATCCTGAGAATGTCTAGGTTATCTACAATGCAGGGTTTGGATGGGGTGGGATGGGAGGGGTGATTTAATGTCAAAGCTTCATTTATGTTGCAGTATATTGTTAGCAAGACCAACCTGCTACGTGCCACAACATTCCTGATGCTCTATCTCTGAAAACCACGGCAAGAAGTAGGCAAAGATGTTGCCTTCTCCATGGCAAAGTGACATCGATATATTTATTTTGTAGCATGCTGTTCAGAAACTGTGCCCAGTCAGACCTTAGAAGTTTTATTTTGACAGTGCATGTTAACCTCTTGTTCTTTTGTTGAAGTATCTACGTCGGCTGCTCTTCCATGTTGATAGCTTTTGGCGTGCTCAGAGAACACAGTTTTGGCTTTAGTTATCAACATGGTAGGAAGCTGTTTTGTGACTCTGAGGTGTAAATCCTCCTGTGTGCTTGGTCTTCTAAAGCCTCTACAGTTTCTGCAACAAATTACAAAAATGTCTAAGCTGCCACTAATGTCATAGAGACACAGGATGTCAGTCAGTTAGACTGGTTGTTGTTTTTTCAGCATAGTAGGTGTTCACACGAGATGTTGTCTGGAACATTCAGGTAATGGCAACTTCTGTGTGAATGCTGCAGTCTTAGAGAGACAAGACCATGGGTGATGCAACAGCAACACACAGGGCTGCTTGCTATTTAGTGTGCTTCCTCACCCATGGAAACCCATCTTGCCATGTCAATGATAACTAGATAGGAGCAGATCTCACCTCGTAGCTTCGTGGTTTAAAATAGCAAAATTTTTCAAACAATAATCATGGTATTAAAATTATTCCCTTGGGTATGTGCATAGTGCCCAACAAAATCATCAGGAGTTGCATACACATATATCCATAGGCAAAATAGCTTTTTCTGGGAAACATGCCCACAGCTATACCTGTGAATAGGCAGTCTGGCATCTAATGCTGTAATGATAGCCACGGGTGTTGTGCCCCGGTTTCTAGCTCAAATACTAACTGTGCTTTGGTAGGAGGATGTAGAGTCCTGTGTGTGCAGGCTGCCCCAGAAATGTGATGTCTTTTGAGCATTTGTAGGAACCTGCCTGGGACTCTCTAGGAAGCAAACGCTGATAACTCTGTGCTCGTCATTATCTGATGAGTTGAGAGTATCTGTGGTAACATTCATTGGTTTTCTTTCAGAGATAAAGGGTTTAATATGTCCTTTGGTGGCTGTGGTCACCATGTTTGGGCACTCAAAGGGTCTAGTGACAGAGTGCTGCTGCCTCCAAACACATGCTGAGCAAGTCTGCCAGCAGAGCTGTGTCAGCCCCATGCATTCGTGTGTCCCCTTGCTCTCCAGGAGCTTGTGAATCTGGATGGCTGAACATGACAGAAAGCGTGGCACCCACTGCTGCTGCTGCGAGGTCTGCTGTACTGGAGTCTAGCAAGTGGTAGGAGAGAACGAGCCCCAGGAAGCTATCATTCAAAGCTGTTGCAGGAAGGGATTGTGGATACTGATTTTAAAGGGAATGACTTTGGCCCTTCAAAACACTGGTAATCTCAAAGTCATAGATGTGTAGCTGAAAGGAACATTAAACAAAAAGACTTGCAATTCTTTTTTGACTTGTGACCCCCATCACTTTCACCAGCAGAAGAGCCAGCCCCTGTGTAACCCTGGCATTCATTTCTCCGGGAAGCAGTCAGCAGACCTTTGTGGATCCACAGACCAGAGTTTCAAAACTGCAATTTCAGTCCATCTCTCCATGCTGTGAGGCCTAGCTGAACCACACCAGAGAATGTGCAGCTTGCAGGCTCTTGAAATGTCTGGTGATAGGGATCCATGATCTTCACCACCCTCATAATCAGGTTTTCCTAACAGACTATTTGGAGTTTCTTTACTGAAAATCAAGCCACTTTTCCTTCAAGCCCTGATTGATAGGAAGATCTTCTTAGAAGATTATTCTGTGTGTGAGAGGAATTATCCTACTTTCCTCACTAGTATAGTCTTTCCTAGTTCCTTTGCTACTATTTTCTGGGTCTCTGATTTTTGCGGTCATTCCCCTCATGATGCAGTACTCTAGCAAGGGTTTTATAGCGTAACAAGCAAAGCAGAGTAACTGTCTCCTGTGGTTTATTTTAAACACATCAGAAAATATATCCCAGAATATTTTCTACAAGAACATCCCATGGCTGACTTTGATCTAGTTTTGTCTTCTGGTTTAGTTCCTGGGTGATTCATCGCTGCTTTCCCAGGTTGCCATTTTTATTTGTGCATTTGTTTACTATACCTTCTAAAGTATAACACTTCCAACTTGTCTTTATTAAATTTGTTCTGCTTTAATTGGGGCAATTTCCCCACTTCATCAAGATCAATTGCAATTCTGATGCTGTCTTCTAGCCTGTTTCATAATCTCTAAGCTTTATTATACATGGCTTCATGCATGGATTCTTCATGCCATTAATCTGGGGTTGGGGAGGGAGGGCTCTATTGTCAATTTAATCTAAAAAGCAGTGTGAGTTTCAGTGGGTGCCCATGAATACCATCCCTATCAGATAAGGCTCTTTCCAGCAGAGCTTTTTATTAGCACTTTTTAGAAAGTTGGTGTTATCATCTTAGAAAATAAAAAAACTTTCTGCTTCTTTAGTCTTTGTATGAGTTGAATAATTTACAAATTTTGAGGGAAAATACTGCCTTCAATCTAGTTGAAATGGAAAAAAAATATACTTAGAAAAACTTCTGTGATTTTCTTTTTGGTTGGGTTTGTCTGGGTTTTTTTAAATTATAACTTTCCAGCCTGTAATGAGTGAAGGGCTATTTTGGTTCCTTTCCATCTGTCTTTTCTATACTAACCCACTGCTGCAATACTTGAGGACTTACAGGCATCCTGGCCCTGCCTCACAGCAGATCTTTCCTTCTGCCTCTCTACAAGGTCCTCCCTCAGTTTCCAGAATTTCTTTACATTTCCACTTTGCCTCACATGCTGTCAGCTTCCACACTTCACAGTTGTTGTTTTTTTTACTCTAGAGCCCTGCTGGATCCCTTTCCAAGCCCAGAAAGAGTATCTGTCTTCTCCTGAATGGGCGATTTTCCAATAATTGGCGTCAGAGCTGGGAAGAGAAAAGGATGAGGAATATAGGGACGCAAAGGTTTTGAACATCACACAAAGGCTGGTATTCTTTTCACAGCAAATTTCAGCACTGTCTACCTTTTTCTCAGATTTTCCCCCAATCTATTCCTTACGCCTGCTGTCCTCTAAACACAGCTGGTGGCCAGATGTTCTCCATTCTGGAAAAGGGCCAGCTTTCTAGCGGCTAGGACTTTTTCCTTCGGAGTAGATTCATGCAAATTTCTATTAAAGACAGAGGAAACATCTTTAAAGAGGTGTGAAGGCCTAGTAGCCAGGCTCCTGTTGGCACCAATGAGAGCTGCTTGCTGAATTCTCCACATGCTGCTTTAAACGCTGGGCCTTTTTGTCCTGAATATCCACTGGCTTCATACCAAACATTGTACACGTCCTAGGTAGGCTGCAGTGTGTGGTGTGCTGGGGGAATTTGGAAATTCTGGTTTTGTTTCAGAGCGTAGCATGATGTGCTACTCTTTGAAGATTAAAAGGAAAAAGGAAATCCCCAGTTTGTACTGAAATAAATTGCTCTGAGGTGGTGCGGTGAGAAAAAGGAAAGGACATGTCTTCTTCCCCACAGTACCGTCTAAAATCAGAGGAGGGTTCTGTAACGGCATGCAATGCAACTAGGACATGCAGGACCCTCTTTAAGTGTTTGGGTTTTTTTTTCTTCAAGAAAAGTACAGATGGTGTTAAAGCTTATACATCCAACTCATACAAGGCAAGGCTCAGGCCATCCTAGATAAAAAGCCATTCCTACTACTCTTGTCTATGGGTTAAATCCTAGGAGAAGCTGAGAACCTGCAAAATGTGTCGAAGTTGGTTGCAGGTATTCACTATCCCTCAGGAGCTGGCTCTGTCTTAAAAATATTGCTGAAAGATGACATTCTGAAGCCTGTATTCACTAAAGCTGCCTCTGAAGTCAATGGATTATTTGGGGGTTTTTATGAACGAGAGTTAACCTAAGTCAAAGACTTGAAGTTTGTTTGACAAAGTATCTTTCATGTGAAGCTCTGCAAGTGCTTTACAGAAGTTAAGGGCCTGATGTTGCTTTCATCCTCTGAGCCAGAGATGTTGAAATACACAAGCATGAAAAAAGCTGCTTAGAATTTGTCCTAGTATTTAATAAACTAGCTTGCAGAAAGTTGGGCTTGAAATAGCAGTCAAATAATATCTGAAACCCCACAGATGAGAACATCACTAATTTTAGATGTCTGTCTGTAAGCACAACATTTATATCTCTAGCTTGCAGCACTTCAATCACATCTTCCATACATTTATAACAAAATTAATGTCCCTGTTATTTATTTTGAGGTAAGGCCCATTATCTTCAGTGGGTGAAAACCGAGGCTGCCCACTCTGAACAGATGATCTCATTTCAGTAGAGTTGCACCTGACGTGCCATTTCTAACTAGCCTCCATGGGCAAAAATTAGCAAAGACGAGTCCAGCTTTAAGTCAGTGCTCCATAAGTTCAATGAAACTGCTGCTGAAAACATGGCAAATGTTGTGCCCAAAGCAGAAGGAAAATCTGCAAACCTGCAGAGCCAATGGGCATTTGTCTTCTGGCTTCAGTGAGCCTAAGAACTGGGGAAGCATGCTCAGTGTGGATAGGACGGGGTATTCCGGGGTTTTTTGCTGCCATTAAACTCATTCTTTCAGCTTGGTTCAAGGCTTCTTGCATGGAACAGCCATGGATGGCCTAGTGTGTATTTATCTTAGGCGCATGCAGAGGGCTATGGTAGCTGTAGTCAGTAGCCTCTGTAGCTGATTCTTTTTATGCTTTGCTTGCACTGCTGGTCACTAAAACACCCAGGAGACGTGGCAGCAACTTACAAGAGAGACTGCATTGGCTAGATAGGTTAAATTCTACAAACATCTTGTGGTGTGCAAGCTATGTTGTTTAGTTGGCTAAATCTCTCCACCTGGTTGTATGTGGTGTACCTAAACAGCATTTTTAATGTTTGTTTTCCTTTGGAGAGGGATTTTTTCATCCTTCTTTGGGCTCACAGTTTTGTTCTTTCTTCCTACAGAGGTGATGATGACACTGTGTCAATATGCATGCTTAGATCAGGCACAGATTTCTGTCCATGTTGGGTGCCACCCTAGTGAAAAGGTCTTGGTAAAGGAAGAGGATTAGGTACAAAAATTTGAGTATCTAACCCCAGATTTTTGTCTTGGATTCCAGAAGTAGAGTGTTTCCTATTTCCTGCTTCATTTGTTCTTCAACTCAGAGTTTTGAAATCAAAGGGCAGGGGAGAGAAAAAGACAGGGCAGGAGAAGAGGAGGAAGCAGCCCCATCTCCCACCTCTTGCTTAGCATCCTCAACCAGCCCATTTGGCTTTAGCGTCTTCAGTGCTCACACAGAGGGTTTGCTTGGTCCCACTGCTCAGATATGGCTGTGGAGCTCTAGCAATTGGTAGCTTTTCTTTGTCCTGATAAATATCTCCACTGCTGCAGCTGCAAGAGCAAATTTGCCTGAACCCCTTTGCGTGTGGTTAACATTGGTCTTTCCACTTCCACTTCTGCTGCTGTGTTTTCATTAAAACTTCCATTACTTAGCTTTGCCCAGCACAGTGAGAGGCAATCTTGTTTCTTATTGCCTTTCTAAAGCAAACAAAGGCCGAGAAAAAAAACTCTCTGAAATACCCAGTCAGAAATCATTCATGGTTTAAAATAAGCCACATTGGAAAATGGAGATGTTCAGACAGGAAAAAAAAAAAAACAAAACAGCCACTTTAGAAAAAGCCAGTGTGTTAGGAGGTCATTTTAGTTAATAAGGGTCAAAACCTTAACACTTCACGTGTTCTGGCAGGGATGGATTAACATGGTTCAAAATATCTGGACTTGTTCAAGCCACAGATTCAGGAGAGTCCAGCCTTACCCTTTCCCCTTCCCAGCAGTGGATAAATTGACTTTCCTACAGCTTACCATGTCAGAGGCTTTAAATGAGCCTTTCCAAAGTCTGGTTCTCCCTGTCCTGTGTAGCTTTTAAAGAGTTCACAGCACATCTGTGGGCTGAGATTTGCTCCTGACCATGGTCGAAAGCCCTCTGAGCCCCAGTGGTGGCTCTGTCTCACTGGAGCAGAAGGTAGGAAGGAGCACATCCTTGATGTGGAGGCCCTAGAGCCTCATCAGAGTGAAAGCTGCTACCCAGCATCCAAGAATTCCCTTGATCAGACAGATCAAGCTTCACCTGCTCAAGCCTCAGGAGACCACTGAGTGACAAACAGTCACTGGGCCAGTCAGTTCTGTACCTTGTGAACTGATTTTGGACGTGGTACAATGTGCAGTCTTCCTTGAGCTGTGAGATGTGTTTATCCATTGAAGAATACAAGGACTAAAGGAAAGTATCTGAGCTTTTGACCTCATATTCCTGGCTAAATTCCAAGTAATACTAGAAAAACTTGACCTATTTAAGTCCCATCAGTATATTTTGACCAGTATGTTGCTTCCTGTCCATATTTCTCTCAGAGTTGTGACTGCTGTACAGCTGTATGTGCTGTACCAGTGGGGCAGAGAGGTGCCTGAGCGTTATGCATACAATAAATAAGTAAATCCCAGTCTCTGCAGTGCAGGACATTCCTTCTACTGATCTCTTCAGCATTATCTGGGAGGTTCAATAATGCATCTCTGCTGTTCACAGCCCCAAGATAAAGTCAATGCTCTGTTTCATCACCCTCTCTTCACTCTGCCAACTACCACACAGCAGAGGGATCTAGATCCTGCATTTTTTGAATCATAATATAATGAGGAGCAGCAGAAAAAAAAACCCACAGGAGATAAAACACTCTCTCTAACACACATCCCACCCCAGTAACAGGTGGGCTGCTAAGAGTGTCCTTCAGTCTCGCCCATCTGAAAGATGGTTGTAATGCCATTTGTGCATTAGTTACCTTCAGAGCAGGCTTTGGATTAGGATGAAGTCTGGAGAGTATCTGAAGTCATTCAGGACAGAAGTAGCGTTGTAAAACAATTTGTGTGATATTATCCGCGCTGTGCATTTTCTCCTGCTTTGTTGTTTTTGCTGTTGTGTTTGTTGGGTTTTTTTATTGGGAAGAAAAGGTTAAGCATATGCAACACTTTGGATTTTCCGTCCATAGCTATCTTTGTGTGTTTGTACGTTCAAGAGATAGAGGTGGACAGTAAATAGATCTACGGGATATGTTATGAGGCGTGAAATCATGTTTGTAATGAGATTTCTTGTTAATGGCAGTCAGCCTTCCTTGATGCTAAGCATTAATGCAATATCCATTAGTGCAGCTAAACCTCCCTCCGCTCCACTTTCCCAAATGGGTTTCACTTTGTACCTAGTTTAGCATTTATAAATATTTGATACAAGGTTCGATAAGTAATCTACATGTTAAATGAAGGATATATGGATGTTCTAGGAAAAACACAAGTTAAGATTCTACTATAACATCATTCAGAAACCAAACATGAAAGCATGATGAAATTTGCCCCATCAAAATCGCTGGAAGCCTTTTCATTGATTTTTCTGGTCTGTGGATTAGGTCTGTTTTCCACCTCTCTCTCATACTATGTCACCTTTGAAGTCTTTGCGCATCTCACACTTTTCAAGGCGAGTGCATATCTAAAATTAGAAAGCACAATCTTGATCTTTAAATGGGGAAGCGATCCTTCCTCTGTCATCCACCTCTGAAGGGCTGGTTTTGTATCTTTGTTTTGTATCTTTATAATTGAAAACAACAACTGAATGGGGAAATACCAGGGTGAGCATCCTGAAAAGACAGAAGAGCTAGCACTGGCTGTGGGACAGCTCTTCGCTTCCTTTCTCTCTCTTCATATCCATTCACACTTGTCCCTGAGATGTCTTTGAACGTCAAGCTAGAAGAGAAAAATGAGAACAAGAGGAAAGGATGTGCTAGAAATAAGATGGGTTCTAGAACAGTGCAGAACCATTAAGTTAATCTTGATTTTTTTCAGTTTTCAGGCAGACTCCCCATTTGTGTAATATAAACCCAGGAATGGTTATGGTTGCTTTGCATTTTTTGTGATTGTTATGAATTTGGGTTTGGATTTGTTTTCCTAGCCAGAGCAGTTTTGTTTGCTGCCATCAGCTGTTGGGGTTTTATGGGAAGATTTCACTTCACTTTTTATTGAGAAGCAAGTGAAAGATGACACAACCCAATAGTGATCGTCCACAAACACAGATATATTGTCCTCCATCTTGCAGATGTAGCTTAAATACTGGTTTGCGGCTTCACAGGCATGTTTGAGGTCATCTGCAATTAACAACACAGGTGAAACTGTCTTCCTCTTTGCTTATCCATTAAAGATGGATAAAATAAAATAGCAGCGAGTCAGAGTATAGACAATAGGATGGCAGATGCTTTTCAACAGAGAAACAATAAGAAACACAAATGTTTCTGGAACCCAGTATTTTTCCTCAAAAAGACAGATAGACAGCTGTAGCTTGTTCAACAATGTCAGTCTCTCAAGCCTGTCAGATGCTTTTGAAAATTGCCCGTTTCGTGCTGTTAATGTTCCAGAGCAAACCATTCCACTGAAGACACTAACTGAGGGCACTCTGAAACCAGGCAAAAGGGAATAGATTAAAAATAGAAGAGCTCAGTCATAATACGAAGCGGCAGCTTTCGTCCACTGTGTCCACAGCTTGAACATGATTTTTAAATGTGTGTTTGTATTTAATTTCTTTTGATTTTTAAATTAGTTTTTAAAATTAACATAATTTTCCCTTGAGTATAATATATTCAGTCAGCAAGATCAGAAACCTTTACGTGTTCTATCACATAATCAGGTC
Organism: Eurystomus gularis; assembly: GCA_013400335.1. Lineage (NCBI taxonomy): Eukaryota > Metazoa > Chordata > Aves > Coraciiformes > Coraciidae > Eurystomus > Eurystomus gularis. The sequence continues at coordinate 102,225 of VZZY01018570.1, read as the reverse complement.
TTTAGCATAAATGTTGGGAAAACTCTGAAAGCATCTTCTCCGAGTGCACCTTGGGTTATCTTAAACCCCGTTCTGTCTGATGCTGATCCTTTTAAAGACTCCAATGAGATTATGATTCATTTGTCATTGCTAAATGTCATTTTGTTAACACTGTACAAAGGCAGGGCAGCATGTGAAACCAGCAAGTTGATTTTCTATTATTGCATTACTCTGAAAAAGAGAAAAACTAACCAGATCTTTGTTTCTAGTGTGAAATACTCCCCTTAGCCTGAGAGGACATGTGCAAAGCCCCTTCTCTGGATGCCTTATTATAATCAAGTTACAAAACAGAAGAGTAAGGTATTAAAGATTTTTGAGAAACTTAATTCCAATGGTGCCGAACATGCATTTGTTAAAGTCTGCTCTCTCTCATGAAGTCAGTGGGAATCTTTAAAGGGAGTTACTGCAAGGCTGTATGGTTTTTTAATGCACTAACAGATATAATTTCCCATCCAGTCATCTGCACAGTTGTGGTTGGCTACACCATAAAGGCTGAAGGCCAAATCCTGCTGTCATTGCACACAGCAGCTCTACGTCAGCAGGGATCATAAACGTGTACTTATGTTACATAAGCTAGTTGCACATTTTTGAGGGTTTTGCTGAAGAGAAATGGGAGAGGGTAGGCTTTCTGACTGCTCATTGATCACAGCCTTTGCGTTTCCAATGTCTTTATGAGAAGCGTCATATATTTACATGCTGCAGAATGAGACCGGCATGGAGTGGGAGAGATTTTTATGAATTTAGACCTGCCTAAGAAAACATCAACCATTCTAATTTTAGACAAGTTGCATTCCAAATCCATCTGTTCAGTGGATCAGTCTGATGTTTACTGTTTAGTAAATTACATTTGGTCTTTTTATTTTAAAGTTTCTTTGAGGGCATTGCCTGCCATCGGCTAGTGTAAAATAGTGCCAAGGACTTCCAGACATACCCTTAGGGCCAAACTGTGCTAGCTTCACATACCACAGTCCCATCAAAAACAAGGAAAGTTGGACTGGGCACATGAACTGCAAACCTCCCGATGTCCAGTTACATGTCCTGCCTTATTTCATAGAGACTGGTGACTTCCTGGGGAAAAAAAACAGATGGTGCCAATTCACCCCAGTTAAAAATGTATTGAAGTCAAGGACATTATATTAGACATGACTGTAGTCTACCAAACGCAGTCCTGTGCATAGGCAGAACTCCAAGGGAAAGTGATGGGAGTTTCCATTACAGGGTTTGCAGAATGAAGCCTATGTAATGAACTATGACAAAATGTCACCTTTGTGTAAACTCTCCTGGTGGGTCTGTATAAAGGTTTTTAAGAAATCTTCATTGGAACACACCAGAGAATAATAAACTTGCACCTTGATAGAATAGCTTTATTTGTATATACTCTATGTAAATTTTAAACCAGAGGATACGTGTCATGCCTTGTACATATCTGACTAGAATGGTGGCAGTGCTGTGCACTGCTGTTTAGGAGATCCAGGTTCTCCAGTCTTGGGTTTCCAGCTGTAAAGGCTACAGGAGACTGCTTGGGTCCAGCCAGAACATAGGATGGATAGATGCTCACCACCCACTGCTTAGAAGTGAAGGAGCAGGAATTGGAACAGATGTTGGCTATGGAGAAGATTGCTTGCCTCCACTCCTGGCTAAAGGACAAGTGCCTCCTTCGCTGTCATCTCCGACAGAAGCAATTTATGGTCAAAGAGCACGAAGAACGTTCAGAGCCCTATTTGGATCAGTCTTTCATAGGGGTCTGAGCTTATAAGGAACTCACACTTCTGGTGTAACATGGGAAGGTCCAAGAAAAAGCAGTGTGTATATACATCTACCTATCTGTCTGTCTGTTATCTAATATCCCAGTGTTTCTGTGTTGAATGGTTTCAGTAACCTGTAAACAAGTGATTGCTCCTGTTGTGTTACTGCTTTGAAATTCTTTGCATGCACTCTGGCATATAATTCTTTAAGAAAAGAAATTATACATATTATATATAAATATCTTGTAGCTTGCAAAATATTCATGTTGAAGAGCCATGTTTTGTGCAAATTGTACATTTATGTCGTGAGCAATATTGCAATATGAACTTCTATTAGTTGTTGGCATTAAAACATGTTTTTATTGGTAGTAAATTTGTCACATTATTTTTGAGCGTATGTATGTATCCCAAGCTTTCAAACTCAGGCATTAGGTCAACTACTGAAGGAGACACTTTCTGTGCGGTGGAAATAGCACAGACTTTCAGTAAATAGGCAGGTATGCAAGTCCCATTCTGTTTAACACAAGTTGCAAGGCTGATTCTTCATGCTGTTTGTCAGGCCAATACTTCTCCTCTGTCAATGCTGGAATTTGTGTTTGGCATGAGGACGCTGTTGCCCTCATCTATAACAGAACTAAAACCCCAACCTTGCAAAACAAAGTGCTTAACTCCTGCTGCCCTCTGTCTCCGCAGGTGCTTCAATATAAATACAGTGAGGACTTAAGAAACTTCCAATTTCCTGCTGGGTAGCCAATGTTGTATTTTCAAATGTTCATGCTACATAGTTTTCAATTTAGGGGCTAGGTAAAAGTGTAATACCACTATGGTTTTAGGAAAGCTACAGTGTTTGGAGCTTGACCTTGAAACTTTTATCTGATTTCTGAACGTCATCGGTGGCTTTGTTTGCTCAATGTTTACCTCTGAGAAATGTATGCTATTGATTTAAATGTTTAATATATTGACTGCCTTTTTTGTATATTTGTTATCATAAAGGTTTGGTTTAAACGCTAACAATTGTGGTCTATTTTCAGACTTTAAATAACATACGGTTCTGTATTTGGAAGGCAAAGTTACTGATGAATATAGCAATTTGGTATTTTATTCCTATTTTATACAGCTGCCCCCATAGGTTATTATCAGATGGCAATGAATATTGCTGAACAGCAGGTGGAACTCCTTTGAGTGTGTTTCTGAGCCATCTCTGTTCAATAAAAATTCCATTGTTTTTCTAGCCTAGGAAATGGCTGCTGTGAGTGTTTTTGTTGTTTCTTCTCCTCTTCAGGTGTTTCTCAATGTACTTTAGGCAGCAGCAGGACTGGGCTTCTCCCAAGAACCATCTCCCAGAAACCACATAAACTCAGGAATTTACCTCCGGAAGTCCTGGTGCTGTTTTCCCCCATACACTGCTGTCACTGTGGTTGCGCTGCATGTGAAGAAGTGACACGGAGTCTGTTCCCAAAAACTTTTCTCTGATCCCTGATCTGGCAAGAAACAGGCACATAAGACCCAGGAATGGAGCTCTGTGGTGCTTACAATTAAGCATCTGCAAGTGCATCACAGTCAGGCAGTCTGGATGCATGAAGACCTGAAAGGCTGGATGCTTGCTTCATTACACCACATTGCTACAAGTCCATACAAATAAGTTGCAAATGTGTATCTCAAGAAGTCAGAATAGAGGGAACTGATTAACTTTGGCATGAGTGCAAAACTCAGGCTTTGAAAATATTTTTATTTCAGCACCTTTTTTAATTTTTAAATTAATTCACATTGTTTTCTGTCTTATACATTTTAGTGGATTTGGAGTCAAGCCCTTTCTTCCTAATGTACAAGGTTATTAAGAAACAGGTTGGTCCAGGAGGCAAAAGATGGTAAAATCCTTTTAAGTATGGCCCATATGTGAGTCGTGGCTGTGAGTCACAGCTTGCACCAGACTAGGTGACTGTCCAGACCAGGATCATGGCTCTGTCATGTGCCTTTGGGCTCTGCAAGCTTGGCTGTCCAGGAGCAGAATTTGAAAAGCAGCTCATAGACAACCCTGCAGTTGTCAAAATTTTGTAAGAGATGCAGGCTCCCTTGCCTGCCTCCCCGTATCTGGGAAAAAACAAAGCAAGCTTCACATGCAGCAAGCTGGGCTTATCTCTCTCCATTCCCAACCAGTGATACTGGAACAATTTTAAAACATTCTTTCTGGGCACTGATAAAAATAGCAAGGTTCAGCTATAACTGTTAGCACCATTCCCCTGGGTTCTCTGTAAAGTCATCTTGGCTTTCGCTATGTTCAGTTTACATTTTTGAGGCTTTCTGGACAATCTTAATGTGTTAGATACCAAGGGCAATGGCACACGTTCACTGAGTTAGGACAGTCTTGCCCACTGCTGTTTTCTCCTCTACAGGGCAGAAATGGGCAGCAATGTCTCACCTAGAAGAGTCTCAGGTTTTGTCCTGAGACAAAAGCACTGTCAGAAGTGCTTGATGTAGGTCTGCTGATGGAATCTGTAGCAGAAGCATCTGTGTATTATAAAAAAGATCATTGTATGTCTCAGCTTGACTACTTGGAAAGTAACAGTAACATTTAAACCCCTCAAATAATCGTTTGGGATTTTTAAAAATCTGCATAGTGCCTTATACAGGCGTATTTCTAAGTCTCAGCCAAATTTTTCCATGTCAACAGAGCCTCATATTTTAATGAACGCATCTGCAGTGGCTTTCATTTTTACTAATTAATGTTTCAAGTAAAATGTCCAGAGCTGGCATGTGAGCTGGCTATCTCCTAGCTTTGCTATGAAGATGATGTCCGAGATCCTGTGCACATACCCTTGCAGGCTGCCATACCCAGCACAACCCTACTGCCTGGCTACCCTCCTAGAGCTTATCAGCCCCTCTGCTCTACAAGCCCAGTGGCTTGTGTAAGAAGTTTGAGTCTCCTCCTGGAATAATAAATATTTGAAGCAACCAGTACTGAGCAATATACTTAGACATGGAGGAAATAAAGATGTGCCAACCGTTGTGACAAGTAATGGCCCTGAGGTCTCCCATCGCTTCCATGGTGCTGGATGGGTGAGAGTCCTCAGGTATTTTGATGTGTCTGTCTGCCAACGTAGCCTCACCACACACAGCAGATGCCACTTCTCCCAGTGTTCGCCCAAGTGTATACTGATGTTGTGGTCCTCTGGCAAAGCCTGGAGCTGGAGACTGTAGCAACATCTGGGGAATGCACACAGACCCCACTTCCCGCCTGCTGTGAGAACAAGCGTTACAGGGCAGAACTCGCATAACTTGGCTGAGTCCCAGCACATGGAGCACTGCCAGTTATTTTTCTTCCCATACCCATATGTTTACTGACTTTACTAGTAAATCCTTAGCATGTTGTATCGTTCTACACTTCTTTGCAACTTCCTTCACTTTCTCTGTGTAAGCTGGCCAAGAACAGCTTGCTAGGTCCTTGACTGTGTCCTACCTTCACGTGCATCTCGAATCTTCCTCTCCCGCATGACTCTTTTCCTCTCAATTCTCTACTCCTGGATTTCTACCAATGTATTTATAGTTATTTTTATCTATTGGCTGTATGTGGCAAACGTGACAATTCTGCATATCCAGCCATCTTTTCTCCAGCTTGCTGAGAGGGCACTAATGATCTTTCTTTCCCTTCCTTTATGTTGGTTCCAGCACTGTCCAACAGCAGTCTTTGCAGGGATGATGGGATTCTCACTCCCAAGCTCTCAGCACACATTTTGGGGAAGCAGATGCTCCATAAGCATGCCACTCTGCCCTGGTAATACATTCACTATATGCCAAGTATTTAATGTCTATGTGGTTCACATTGAGATCACACCTATTATTACACAGACATAGTTAAAAGATAAGTGACAGACCTAGTTTATTCCATAAAGTTAAGCAAAGACCACCGAAAGCAATACCTAAGTTCTGGGAGAATAAGCCTTAGTGAAAAAATGTTTTATCTTTTAAAGTGAGGAGGTTGGTGCTCTCCCAGAGAACTCCTTAAGGAGACCATGGATGAAAGAAAACCAAAGCAGCCTTGTTTCAACTACCTGAAAATTTAACTTTATGCCTAGCTATCAGTTCAAGGGTTCTTCCCTCCAGGCTATGCTGCTGTGTGCAAACAGGGTATGTAGTCACCCTTGACAAGATGCTGCCCTACTGAGGTCTGATCTTCCTTTGGTTTTCTCCCACTATTCATGCTCTGTATTTCACAGGAACACACAAGGAATGCAAATAAAGAATCAAAAGGTAACCTTGAAGACTTTTAAGGCTGCCCTTGGTGTTTCAAAGCCACTCTTAAGTACTCCTTTCCTAAGTTAGAGGACTTCTTGTTGCTGTGACTTTGCTTTTAGCTGTTCAGCATCTCTGGGACTGCAACACTAATATTTTGCAGCTCATTTGAGAAAACATAAAGTTATTTTTGAGTGAGTTGCCATGCTAGCATATCAATCCTTTTCCCCTCTTCTCATCTGAAGAGGTCAGCTGAAACACAGTGATAAACCTACAGCATAACTTCTCTCAAAGCATAAAATTCCCTGTTTCTTGCTTGCAGCCTGCATGATTTGCACAACAAATCTGTTTGTGGCCATGTAGTATGTTCCAGCTGTCATCAGAAATGTTTACAGTGTCTCTGACAGTGCCATGATTCAAGGTATATCAAAGTCCTTGCAGACCCTTGCACACTGGTGCTCTTCAAGATTTCAAAGAGTTATGCGAGAGCCTGCTAGCACCAGCTCCTTCAATATCCCTCCATCAACCAGTTCTCTTCTCTCTTCCACCCCTCCCTAGCATGAAGAATAGTATCATAGCTCCCTGGGCACCTGGATGCATCCCCTAAAAAATAAGTTAGACCATCCCTTTGGAGGAGCCATTGACTTTTCTCACCAACCCTGCTTTTCTTGACCTGCTAAATCTATGCCAGCACAGAAGTTTGCTTTGCTTAGCTAGGTACCTTAATCCAGCTGAACTTTTTTGAATGTTTATGATGACACCTCAAACAAGATACAGGCACACACTTCCTTGCTTGCATCCTTAAGTGAAAAGCAGTAGGTCAGAATGGGTCAAATGCAGAGCCAGAAACAAGGGCAATGTTATAGTGCTTTTTACTTCAGACAAGGAGAAGCTTCTGACGCCAGAATCAGTAACTAAACTAAAACAATGAAAATCACTACTGTCAAGTCTTGCCTTACTTTGTGGAGGTCCATCAGGACAAAAAGAAACTCAGCTCTTCTCATCAGAGGATAAGAAATGGGTCTAAGAGAGATTCCAGGCACAAACCAGCTCCAGAGGAGAAATACTGCTGTGTCTGATTGATCTCTGATGGAGGAGGAGGGAGGCGGGCAGCACACAGGGGACAGAATGAAGCCTTTTAAGTTTTAGAAGCTTATTTTTAGGAAAGGCCCCAGGCCAGTCCAGAATCGGCTATGCCAGAATAGGCATGAGAACGTTTGATGTTCTGGTCAGAGACATTTTATTTCCACAGGATCTGAACTGGGTCCTTGCACCCATCCTGGGACAGCCATTCAAGTCCTTGTCTACTGTTGTATGTATCTTTCATCAGGGCCATTTTATCCACCTAGCAGAGTCAGAGACTCTTCTGTCAGCTATACAGCATTGTTCCTGATTATGACAGCTCTTTGGGTTCAACCCAAAATTTCTCCAATGGTTGTGTCAGAATTCCATCCAAACTGAAAAATGAACATCTGCTTTCTTTCCCAAGCCTCACACCTCTGTGGTTGACTGATCTTTGGACAATGAATACCATTTCTTTACTGGTGTGTTATGACCTATGAGTCGTCCTGGCTGGTTCTGTGGGGTGAGTGGGCTGTACTGCCCTAGAGCTCAGTTATCTCAGGTGTCTGCAGGGAGCTTCCTGCCTAGGGCACCACTCTTTCAACCCCAAATCTGTGATTGCCAAGGCACTGTGGAACAATAATATATTTAATAGAACAGTTTTTCTTTTCTTAAGAAGACCCTAATACCCAGTTCCACGTCCCTAGCAAGTGTGTGATGAAGTACTAGAATTAAGACTCCAATACTGAAACCCAGCATTTATGGACTGGCTCTTAGAAAAAAAATTATTACTTGTAACTGCAGTTCTCTAAGCTGCAATATCCATATGCATAGTTGCTACCTATTTTCCTTCCTCCCTGCCTCCCTCCCTCCCTCCATCTCTCTTTTTGGCACTTCTGGTTGAGCATCACCACGGTACACTTCTACTCCTGTGTGCCCCTCTGGGTATTGCATCGGTAACATCAAGTCTGGCTCAAGTGCTTGTTGTGTGAACCTCCACACCACAGATGTATATATCTGCAAAAAAACATATCCAGGAACCACAGCCACTGGAAAGTAGCCTTGCTTTTCTCCTCCTCATGGCATAACACTCCCCTCTGCCTGTCCTTTGAGAATAGCATCTGCTTGTACAAAACTTCCTTCAGGATCTGGAGAAAGACTGACAGTCAAACTGTAGCCAACTCATACGTGGGAGGACAAGAAGGATTTCTTGAACGCTGTAAGAGAGGGTGACCAGCAAAGCAAATAATAACAGCCTAGCAAGCATGCCAAAATGCAAGATTGGTCATTATTTAGACCACAGGCAGGACTGGGATGCCTGTACTACAGAGTACTGCAAGGAATAGCTAGAAAGATACAGCTTTGTCTTGGTATGATTGTGTCTACATTAAGACGAAATGCAGCAAATGTATGAAGTAAACTGGGTGGTGAAGAAGTAGTAATATCTTGATATTTATTTCTCTCTCATGCCAGAACCACGGAAGAATCAAGGTAAAAATAATGAAAATGCCATAGTGGTGCTGTCTAGTGACACGTGGATGAAATAATGCGACCATCCCATCTGCCAAGCCAAAGGTCAGTTGCCAAGTCTCTGAGCTTTACCACGAGAAATGCTCCTTCCCCCAACCTCAGCTTCCCATCCACGTAACTTGTCGTTATCCACTGAATTAAGATTTCAGTGATGGAAACAGCAGTGATTTCTGTGTGCTAGTAAAAGACTACCTTCCTGTGTATTCCAGCTGACATTTTATCCATTTTCTCTGATTTAATGAGTTCGCTAGCACAGGCTAGCACATTTGGGAGGGCAAAACGCAGCACCTCCCGCGCAGTTCTCCGCAGCCTCCAGCAGCCCCCCCCTCCCCATGGACTCTGTGCACTGGTTTCCTTTCCTTGGGTTAATTTTACAGCTTGGTAACAACGAGGTTTTTCTGAACCTGTCATTGTCGCGGGTCGCCGCTGGGTTATTTCAGAGCCACAGCGGCCGCGAAGGCCCCTCCCCACACGCAGGGCTCCACTGCGGGAAGCGAAGGGCTGAAGAGCCTGGGGCAGCACGCTGCTTCCCCCGGGCTCCCGGGAGGGACGGCGCCCGAGAACCTATTACAAAAAAAACGTTTAATTTCTGTTACGAAGTGGGCTTTGGAACTCCACCCGGCTCCAGCCCGGGCCACAGACGGCGGGGGGACCACCGGCGACAGCCGGGGCTCACTGCGGGGCACCACAGCACCCGTCTGAAATCTGTACGAACACCAGAGCCCCCGCTGCCGCAGACAGCGGGGCTCCCGCCAAGCGCCGCCAGAAACGGAGCGCGGCTTACGCCGCTGCCGCCGCCGCCGACCCT
>VZZY01018570.1:54600-92392 GCA_013400335.1 Eurystomus gularis | reverse complement strand
GCCTGGCTTGGGGAGCAGCAGCGAGCAAGGGAGAGCGGGACAAGCCGGCGCGCGTTCCTCCCGAAGGGACTGTGTCAGGTGAGCCGGACGGCCTCGGAGGGTCGTTTGTGCGGAGAGCGGGAGGAGAAACGTCGGATGGAGCGTGTCCCGCCTTCGCCATGGGTGCGACCACCGGGGTTGTGTTCCCATGTGGTTCCGCAGTTGTCAACCGTGTGTCCTCAGGCTAGCTGACTGTTTCAGGTGAGGTCCCCAGAGGCCCAGTCCTCACAGGAGTTGCCGTTCCTGCCTAGAGTGAGGAAATAAGAAGTTGGGTTTGTAATCAAAAGTGCTTTGGAGGTGTGGTAAACTCTGTGAAAACGTGGATGCTCAGAGTGAGAAGTGACAACCTGAGTCTGGAGGCCACAGTGCAGCTCTGGGTGACGTGGTGTGGATGCTTTGGCAAAAAAGGCAACACATCGCTCAGGGGTTTGTTTGTTATGCATTCTGTTCAACGAAAGATTTGAGGTGCTGTTTGTTAAGCATTCTGTTAAACGTCAGGATGGAAACTTAACACCTTTGGCCATTACGGATGGTTTTTATGATCTCTTTATAACATCTGGTACTTTGTAGAATTTGTTACAACATCGGTCACTTTTTTCCTGTGCAAAGATCACAAATCAGATTGTTACCAGTTTTTACACAAGGAAAAACTGGTAAGTGAAATGTTTCTTTTACTGAAAAAATGATAAAAATAGATTTCTGTTATTTAGTTTAGAAATCATATCTATGAGAACTGTGTTGGCTCGTTGCCTGAGAATTTTGCATGCAGAAGGACAGAAATACAGTGTATTCAGCAGGGATGAGTTCCTGTGGAGCGTGTTCCATTGAGACATCTCAGATATTTCTTAGGTCCTCAGCCAATGTTTAACGTACGCTTCCTTCTACTGAATTCCTTGCATATGGAACTGTTGCCACAAAAGTTCCAAATTTTCTAGATGTTGCATAGTTTACCACATAAGAAGTAATCTGCAATATGTCCCTACCTAATGAATTTATATTGTTTTTTCTTCTAATGGAAGTAAGAGGAAATAAGGTCTTAAAAATCTGGAGAAATGTAAGTGTCATCACAGGTGACAAGGCCTGTGGGTGAGGAAAAAAAACCAGGAAGGAATGAATAGGGCACATGTGAATACACAGAAGTGAGGCTGAGAGCATTGTAGCCATAAAAAAAAAAAAAGGTTAAGAGGGATTTAGATACATGGCTCAGCTCTGTCGAGAAAAATGTGTGCCATGTTTTGTTGTCAAAACTTTCAAGGAAAAGCTTTCTCTGGAAGCCTAAGAATAATGGTGCCTTGTATTTCAGAAAAGATTGGAAAGGAGTAAATGGATTTCCAAATTGGTGGCATAAAGCCTTTGAAACCCGTGTGAACGGCCAGGATTTTAGCAGTCCTCTAAGCAATTACCTGTAAGCATTCTAAATGTCTGTCACAGTTTCTCAGGGATGTGCATCTTTAAACAGGGATGGTGCTGATGGTAGCAATGAAGGCCAGACAGCTTGTGGCACAAATGCAGACGTTCCTGGCAGACCAAAGTCTCCTCATGAAAATGAAGACCTGTCTGATGATGGACTGGATGAATACGATTTGGAAAATTACGATAAAGAGGAATATGCAGGTAAGAAAAAGCTTAAATGTCAGATATGCAGTCTAAGTGAACCTTTTCACTTCTTGTTGTGCTTAAGACATTAATATCCTAAAACTACAGGTTTCAAAAGCTGGAAATTCACATTTTAAATTATTTGCTTGTCCCACTTCCGCAAGTCGTTTAGTGAGTGAAACAATTCAGTGTCCCCCTGCTTGACGCAGAACTGGGAGCATGTTGGACAGACTGTCACTCCCTCTGCTGTAGTGCTGAAGCTGAAGCAGAGCAACAGGTGTCCCTGAAAGCACTAAGAAATTTACTTTACTGAGGTTCTTATGTTTGGAACCTGGAGGTCATGTAGCCCACTCCTGGTATTTTGCAATACAGGTAATACAGCTGTTGGTACAGGAGTTTCTGTCTTCACCTGTCGTTGACATGTATGAAAAATGTTCTGAAATTCCCATCTAGGTGATATAAAACTTGGAGAGTCTTTGGCTACTCTGGCAGTATATGGGAGTAATGAGCATGATCCTTACATCACTCTAAAAACCACTGTAAGTACTATAAAAATGTTAAATACCTTAAACAGCATAAACTTAATCAGTTAAATTTTCCATACTGCCTTAGGGTCTGTAAGTGCTTGCAGTCCTTTTCCAAAGCTGTGCTAGATTTTTGATCAGATGGAACTCTTTTCTTTTAAGATTGCTTTGTGCAGTCACATCATGGTGTGTTTTTCACACTGAAGTTAGATGTTAGGGTGAAGTGGTGGTTATTGAAACCACGTACTTCTGCGTGTGGTGCGGTTTGTCACCTCTCTAATAGGTGCTGTGATTTAACTGCACCACGCAGCTGCTCGCTCACTCCTTCCCCCGACCCCAGTGGGATGAGAAAGAGAATCAGGAGACCCTGTGGGCTGGGGTAAGGATGGTTTAATAGAACAACACAAAGAGAGAAGAAACAACGGTCATACTAGTGAAGTAATATGTAAAACGTGTGATATACAACACAACATCTCATTGCCTGAATGCTGCTGCTCACTGGTTGAGCGCCTTTTCCCCAGCCAGCTACCCCCTTATATAGTGGGTTAGTATAGTATTGAATCTCCCACTGGCTGGTTCTGGGCCCCTTCCAGCTTCCTGTGGAAATTAACCCTATCCTAGCTGAACCCAGGACAGTAGGACACAGAAAATGCCTGGAAAAATAATAAGTATCAGGCCACTATCAACCCAAATTAGAAAACTTCCCAGATTGCAAGACTCCTGCACCCTCCACCAAATTGTGGAAGAAACCAAGCTGAGGTGGACTATGGCTACATGTCAAATTAGGGGTATGGCATGAAGAAATATGTCCCTGTGAAGTATATATGCACAGCATATTGTGTAGATGACTGCTTCTGCTTGTATTGGTTTCCACCAAGTGTCAGGGAACATTTTGACAGGAGCTGGCTTTGTAGGAGCTCTGCAGGAGGTGAAGAAGCCTTTGGCTGTAGTCTTAACACCAGCTAAGTTGTGTCAACAGTGCTGTCCTGTTATGCAGCCCATTTGTCTTTTTCTGGTGAATGGGGTTGCAGCATGCAAGGCATGAGGTAATCCTCCTACTCTACTTAACATTGGAATTGCCATGGCAATATTGGGTGTCTCTTCAGAAAAGATATGGAGATATTCCAGAGAATATCACAGAATAACAGAATGATAGGGGTTGGAAGGGACCTCTGGAGTTCATCTAGTCCAAACTCCCTGCCAGAGCATATCTTGCAGTTTAGTTCAGAAGGATAGATTGCAACTTGTGATTGACTTCAATTTACACGGAGAGATTACAGAAGTCAGTTACAAGGTGAGGTGGCATGAGAAGAGACCATGCAATCTGAAGAGCAGCCAGGAGAGATTGTGATCCTCTGAGTTAGAGTGATGGAGTAGGTGAATTTTGGAGACCTCTTCCAAGCGTGAAGATTCAGAGGTTTTTCTGTGTGCTATCCTTTTTTATACTATTTTGGATTCTTTACAAAACTAGTGAGTAAGATTGAAATAAAAAAGTAGTTGTAGGCTTCTACCACAACATCTAGTTTGTGTGTCAGGGTACTTTGTCAGATGTGTGTGGTTTCAGACAGGGAGTTGTTACGGTGACTTCACGTACTGTTACAAGGCTCCAGGAGGAAGGCATACATCTTACCTTCAAAACGAGTTTACTTGCTAGGTGCATTTAGGGGCACAGTATGTTTTCTCTGCATTCTACTGACTGGTTGATGATTTTTCTTGCTCCTCTGTACCAGCAGAGGAGCAAAATGCTTCAAAAGTGATTTTTATAGTCAGAGGTATTTGCACATGGATTCAGAGAGAATGTGAGCCGCGTTTGTTCTGTGTCAGAAAAGCTTAACTTTCTTCCAGACATAGAAAAAGTGAACACAGTTTTCTCAGGCCTTTCTTCCTATGCTCAAGTCTTTTCATCAAATTCTGAAAGAGTTCTTTCAACAGGCATTTTATGTTGTCTTGTAGTATTTACTACTAGTACTGTTGAAGGCTAAGTACTGTATAATGTTAAGTTGATTAATTGAAAGAATTGGAGTACTTGATAGAATTCAAATATTGAAATGATACTTGAAGTGAATAAAGAAGAAATTAAAAACTTCCAACAGGAAGTCCAAAAAGTCTTATCTGTGTGTATATTTGAAGGGTGGCACTCTGTGTAAGGCTTTTGACTTTCATGTGCAGTTCTTAGTCTTCCACTAATAAAAATTCCTTCAGTAACAATGAAAATTAGGTGAGAAGTTCCATCAGCTGAATGCCCAGTATAGCTGTAGGCAGTACTTCTCTGGAAGTATTTTCCAGAAAATAGGCGATGCTTTAATGCTCTTGGAATTGCTCCCTGGATGTGAGGAGCAGTTACAGTATGCTTACTGCGTAGATGTTGTTCCGCTTTCTAAATGCTGAAGGCATGAGAGCACAAGGGAAAGAAGATAGGTGTGTGGGCTCCTGGTGGTGATTTTCTTTTCTGCAATGGGCTGCCTCATGGTAGCCTCAAAATATGGTTTCATATTTGGTAGCGTCTATGTGGACCTACCACATAAACCTTCAGTCTGTGTAATAACTATTCAACCTCCCCATGATCGAGTCTGGTTCCTGCTTTTCTCTTTTCCACCGTAAGATGATTTTAGGGAGATGTGCAGGGGGGTGTTGGGTTTTGCGTGTTTGAGTTATGGTTAAAAGTTATTACTGATTCAACCTTTTGAGCATGTGTAGTTTTGTGCATTTACGTGCTTTGCTTAACATCCATTGTTCTCTCCGTTTTGCTATTCAGGATCAATATGAACAGGAGGACTTTTTAATTAAGCCCAGTGACAATCTTGTCCTTTGTGGCAGGGTTGATAAAGACTACTGTAGTTTGGAGGTCCATGGTAAGTAACATCGGATTTGTGCATTACAGCAGACCTAGGGAACATCCTGCCTAGCCTGTTTCTGTGGCTGTGTAGAAGGAGGAGGGGGTTGGTTTTTGGACTTTTTTTTTTTTTCTTCACGTCTGCCCTGCGTGTTTTGTCCTCTTTCCTATGTCATGGTGCTTTAGCCACCTTCCAGAACTAGAGTATTTCATATGGAGTTATTGTTAATTAGAGGATAGTGTGCCTTTTTCAGGCTGTTTAGCCTTCCCTTATTTCATTTCTAATGACACACAGAAAATACTGTGGCTTTTTTATTCTCTGAACATATGATCTTCCTTCTAGACAATTGGGTTTTTTTCCCTTTAGCTTTCTCCTTGCTTCTTTAAATTGGCTTTCTGCGGCTAGGAGCAGAAGAATCAGCACCTTTATCCATCTTAGTTTTAGAAGAGATTATCCTTCATAAGCTCTGAATAGCACTTATCTAGGGATGGGTTTAGTTTTACTGTGTAAAAGATTTTTCTTTTTCAGCAAGGAGTACTACTGAGTGTGCTGAAGTTGCTGTCTTTTCTTAACGGTGGTTCTTTGGGGAAAAGTTTCTGGCTACTTCTGCTATTGTACATGTTTCTGCAAGCAAAGTTTTCTGTTTTAAGAAAACAGCAAGACCAAAGTGTTTGAAAGCATCTCTTCAGATACTAGCGTCTGGCATTTTCTGAATCTGGAGGTGTTCACAAATTTTTATTTTCCCAATGTGAACTTATAAAAAAGTAGCCTAGGCTTCTGCAGTTCGCAACATTGGGTAGCCCTGTCTTAGTTAGCTACTAAGACTGCTTAGTTAACTGAAGACTTTGGTTAGTATCTGAACACTTTACAATGGAACAGTGATTTTTTTGTGTGTGTGTGATGATACCATGTTATTAAAATAGTGGGGTTTCTCTGCTATCCAGTTAGTAAATTATTTTATTAGAAGGAGAAAAGTAGCTGGCTAAAGGGAGTGCTGTGGTTACTATATGGTTGCTTTATCAAAACTTCCTGCATCTCAGTTACAACCTGCTAAAGGTAACTTCATCAGGCTTCTTCAGCTTCCTACGTTTGAAAACGTTTGTCTTTTACCTTTATTTCCCCTTTGACTTCATCTGGATTTTGTTTTTAATTGCTTATTCTGTAAAATGAATGTCTAAACCTTCATTAATGTATCCTGATGTAGGAAGTGGTGGATACAGAGCATCTAATTTGAAGTGATCTTACAAACAAAGTAGGGCACTATGCTAGGAATAAAGTGTCTAAGCTTTGCTGAACTTGTCACTTCTTTATCTAAAGGGCGCAGGAGAATGTTGTCTGTTTGGTGTAATCCTGTGAGGCATAACTTTAGTACTTGGAGGCTCTGGCCTCTACACTAAACTGTTGAACACATCATGAATTTACATTTCCTTGACAAATTAGTGTTTGCCACATCTGCCTTTTGCTGAAGTGAACTGTTTGTAGTTGCTTGTTTCTCCTCTTCACTGATGTCTTGTGTATCTTTAATTCTTTTTCAGTTTATAATCATGAAGAGAACTCATTTTATGTCCACCATGATATTATCTTGCCTGCTTATCCTCTAAGTCTGGAGTGGTTGAATTTTGATCCTAGCCCAGATGAATCACTAGGTAAATTACAAAGGATACTGTAAATGTCCTGTTAAATAATTTTTACTTGAGAAGTATATAAATGTAATGTTGTTGATAAATAATTTCCTTCACTGGTACAGACAGAAATAAAACCAAGATATTAAGATAGAAAAAATGAATATATTTGGAGGGGGGTTGGTGACACAGTTAACTGAGTGATGGTGCCATAACAAGTGATTTGACTAAGACACTGGCTTTATCACAAATAATTAAGTTATTGTCAATTAGCAGACCAGAGCAAGCTCTTAATCAACAGCAGATTAGCTAACTATACAACACAGCAATATCTGTACATATTTATGTATTTAGTAACCTTTTTCCTGTGTTTTACAGAGTTTTCTTTTTTCCATGTCACAGGGAATATGATTTTGGTTTGTTTTTTTTCTCTTAACAAAACCCAAATAAAACATGTGGAACTGTGTACAGCTTCTTTTAACAGTTCCTTGTACTGAAGGGGAAATGTATTTGAAAGGAAGTAATTTTTTTTTTTTTTTTTTTCTGGAAAAAAAATGCTGTCAGTTGATAGTTTTAGGTTGCTTTTTGTCAGTTATAAACATCAAATGTATTCAAATAGAAGATTCTGGCACATACATTTTACTTAAAGAAATAAGCAACAGGTGGATGCCAAATATGCCATTTTGTAACTCTAAATAAATGTGGTTGCATTTGGATTTCTGCTTGTAGGAAATTATGTTGCAGTGGGTAACATGACCCCAGTTATTGACGTTTGGGACCTTGATGTAGTAGAATCCTTAGAACCAGTCTTCTCTCTTGGAGGCAAGAAAGAGAAAAAGAAGAAAAATAAAGGAAAGAAAGTAAGTATTACAAAATGGTTTATCTGGTTGGATGGAGGAAGAAGGATAATGTTGTTACTGCTTTTTTCCTATGATGAAAAAATCATAGATAATCTGGTTTAATTCCATCTGTCATGTTGAAAGATGGTTTTTTAGACCAGTTACAGAAGATAATGTCATGGTCATCTGCAATAGGTTAAAATTGGTATTTTCCTGTGGCTGCGAGAGTTGAAGGCATTGAGCAGCAAAGGACAAGGTTGACACTAATAAAACATATTTACTCAGGATTCATCTCTGCAAGCTTTCTCTGTCTAAAAGTTAAGTCTATTTTAAGCTAGTTGTTTAAATTCTCTAAGGTGAATGCATAAAGACACACCCAGAGAATGGCTGAGTTTCTTTTAATGTAGTGGAGAGAAAAACTTAACTACCAGAGAAGTCTGAGGTTTAGACTGGATGGTAAATTATGTGAGAGCAGCCTGACGCTCGTTGTATGCCTGAATGGGGTGTTACGATTTGTCCAACTTCTTTGCTATGTGAAACAAGTATGGAAGCTAACAGAACTTAAATTTCTAGATTTTGCGTATAGTAGATGCTTCAGGAAGGGCTTAAAGACTACCTAGAGTAGTCAACACTGGGTATATAGCTGATCTTGGTTTCCCAAATGGAGGAGCACTGCTGTGTTAGCTAAAGAACCACTGTAACTGTGGACAGATTTTACTTCTTGCGCTCTCAGACATTCTGGTTTTACAAACTATAGAAAAACTATCCTTGGAAGGGGAATTTGTTGTGTTAAACTTGCTTCTGAAGATCACTGAGTTATCAGAATTGCTGTTGAAGATACCATTCACAAATATTACCTCAATTTGAAATACTGTTTGTTCTCTGTATGGATAATTAAAGCCTGGAATTAAGAACAGAAGAGTAATGGAGTGGCTTATGGGTGGTTTCCAATTGCTGTCCCAGTAAACTTCAAAGCTTAACCATTTTTAATTAGAATTTGTAGGAGCTGGCAGTTACAAGGACCTAAAGCTGTTTATTGAGCATAGAGACAGGGAACTGTCAGGAGTGTTTAGAAGGAAGCTGAAGAAGCTGCACATTAGCTGGAGACCATGAAATTTCTTCTACTAGCCTGAAGTGAGTGACCAAATCTGTAAGCCATGAATGGAGCCATCTGAGATCTGGAGTAGGAGGCAGGTGCTGGTACTACAGAGACAGTTCTATCAAAAGCCTTGTTGCAGCAAGTGAGAATAATTTAAAATATGAAGTTTTGTGAAGGCATTAAGGATTCATACTCATGTGTTTAGTGCTTGATTTCCATTGAAAACTGCAGTTTTCAAAAGTGTTTATGTTGTGTCTTCATACACAGAGTTTATCTTCAGAAGGGACAGCAAAAGGACATACTGATGCTGTGCTTGATCTTTCGTGGAATAAACAAAGCAGGTAAAAGGATTCTTGAATAATAATGGATGGTTACAAATTTGCATGAAATGAGTCAATTCTCAAAAAGAACATCACCTTTATTTTCTTTAGTACAAGTCTTGATTTATTTTTTTTAAAACCTGTATATTACTGCATATCACCTCGTCTTTGCAGGTTGTCAAGATGAGGGCAGGGCTAAGGTGGGTCTAAGCCTTTTGATAAACTGGCCAGGTTTAAGTCAGATGCACAAATGGGAGAAGCTAAAGGGCTGTCCTGATCTCTACTGATCTGCCAGTGACCTAAAACACCATTTCAACAGATAGAAGTGGATTTATAGAAGGAAGTCCTTGCTATGCTGGGGTTTTTTTCCTCTGGTTTTTGCACCAGAGCTGTGAACAGCAAAGAGAATGTAAAAGTCCTCATAGCACAGTTACAGAAACACCTCTGACCTTTGGGTTATCCTAGACAGAGAGAATTCCCTGTTGCCTGAGTGAACTAGCAGTGAAGTCCTGCTATTGAAGCAACACAAAGCTGGCTCCTCTTGGGGGAGAGGTCAAGGACAATGTGCTGACTGAAATAGATGCTGCTGGTTTTTATTGCTTAGGTGGTTGTTAGCAGTTCAGCTGTCAGAGGATCCTCAGCATGAGCCTTGAAACTGTTCCAGTCAGACATAGGCTGATTTTTTATTTTTTTTTTTTTTAATTTTTCCTGCTGTCATAAATGCCTATGAAGATACACAGTCAGCTCCACATACTCCTGATCAGCAGACGTAAGCCTTCGCTTGTAATGCTTTGTTGTCTAGACACTGAGGAAGGAAACACCCACATTAGACATGCAGTAAAGGTACATAAATTGTCCTGTTAATTTACAGGGCACTATCTGTTGTTCCTACATTATACACTTATGCACAGAATGTGGTAGTGATCATTCCGTCAGCCTTACAAAGGAGTAGCTTTCAACGTACCTAGAAATGGTTGTCTGCTGATAATAGACGAGTCACAAAAATTACAGCAACGATAGTTAAGTATCTGGAACGCGTAAATCTGTAATGTGCTGAGTTATGAACTCATTGGTACTGGTTGATATTTCAGGAAATAAAACCAGCCTTGAAGTGGGAAGCTTAGGGGCAAAACAAGGAACTCCTTGGAGCAGCTTATATTTAAATGTTTTATTGTTGTTTGTTTTGTTGTTTTTTTTTAAGTAAGGCATGCTGTGACAGCTCTTTATAAATAACTTTCTGCCTGTACGTCATAATGGTGTTACTTTAAAATGTTCTCATAGCCTTCACTATGCATTTTAACATTTTCTTGTAACGTTCTTTGAAAGAACAGTGTTTCCAGGAGAATGGCAGCTCTTCCAGTCAGAAACGCTTAGTTACTATAAAAAGAAGAAGGTGAGGCGAGAGCAGTTTCTATCAGAAAGAACCTGTTGGGGTTATAGATCAGTTTTTAAGAGTGATGGTAGCAACTGTACTATGTATTTGACAGGCCTTTTGGAACGTTTTGAGTTTTTTCTGGTTAAACTTCTAAACTGTGTGTTTATCGCTCTTAACACAGTTGGTCAAATGCAAGCTGAAACGTGGGTCTGTAAACTAACTGAAATGTTAGTGGTTCCTTTCAGTGTTCTATGAAGCGTGTACAGTGTTCAGTCTTGAGTAGTTATAAACACTCAGAGAGCCAAATGTTTTAAAACTGGGTTTGTCTGGCTCCTGGCTGTATGCGCATGCAAACAGAACCCAGTTGCATAGGTAGTCTTTAAAAATCCTATCTTAATGTCAAAGAAGAGGAAGTGCTTAAAAGCCTTTCTTGCTTCCTTTTGGCCAAGAAATCTTTCAGTAAATCATATTTTAAGTGGTATCAGGAGGCAAATACAAGCAAAACCATCACTGTCATTGTTATAAGTGTTATACTAGTATGATGTTAATTGTTGTGTTTGTAGTCTTTACTTGTAACTTAGAATTACCTTTAGGGAGTTATCCCTCAGGCTTGAGATATGTAGTCTATAGACCAGAGTGTGCTTGATCTCAGAATCAGGCTTTCATATGTATTTTGGATTTTTGACCATTATTTATTTGTATCTGGAAAAAGAGTTTGTTTTTTTTAAAACTTATTTTTTGATCCATTATCAGGAATGTTTTAGCAAGTGCATCTGCTGACAATACTGTGATTTTGTGGGATATGTCTGTGGGTAAGCCAGCAGCCAGCCTGATGCTACATACAGACAAGGTATGTAGTAATTACTATGTTTCTTCCAGAAAAAAAATGTTTTTTCCAGGGGAAAAATAACTACTGTTTTTCATTAGCTGCTTGGTAGCAAACCAATTCTGTAATTTTCTAACTGGGCAGGACTTCTTAAATTTCTAATTAGTTGCTTTTGTGAACCACACTGTATTTGCTTTTAAAAATATTATTTAACTTATCCTTTGGAAAGTTTGCGAAGATTTGCAGCAGTTTTTACAATGCCTTTTGTGTGAAAACCCTGATGGTTGGGAATCTAATAGTGCTGGTAAGAGCTACAAAAGTATCTCTGAGCATAGGTCAAAGTGTAACTCTCTCTTAAGGAAACAGTGAGCTTCGGTTACAGTTTGTTCTAGGTAAGAAAGGTCTAAAATAAATGATACTAAAATATCACAGTGATGTGTACTTCAGAAATGAATTAATCTCATAGTAATTAAAATATGAAAGTTGGTTATTAATAGCTATAACCTTATTTTGCTCTTAACAAAGCCCCTGCCCTTGGCAAACTTCTGATTTTCAGTTTTTGCTAACATCTGCACTTTTCCCCAAAGTGGAAGCACCTATTGTTTTACCTCCTCCAGCTTTTTTTTTTGTTTGTTTTTAATATGTGGGTCAGAAAGAGGGCATGTGGTTCTGTCCAGTTAACAAGTATTTGAAAATATTTTATTTCCATTGGGTGGGGGTTTTTGAAGTAAAAATAATATGCATCTCTTGCACTGGTTTGTGAGAAATGTGAATATCAACAAACTTAACAGGAGGCGTTCTGGGGGGAAATGAGCTGATTTTGGGGGGAGGGGGTTATGCTCTATTTGTTCAAAGAAAGTTCCTGTATGTGTGTGTTATATCTCAATGCCTGTTTTTTAAAATAAAATCTTCTGTTATCTAGGTGCAGACATTGCAATTTCATCCATTTGAAACTCAGACCCTTATTTCTGGATCTTACGATAAGTATGTCAGAGTAATATTTTAAAATGTTACACACAGGGAGGGTATTAGTATTGAATTAAACCTGCTAAGTTGCCTCATATTTTCTTTTTCGTTTATGTGTAACTGTGCCAGATTTGAGCAATGCCATTATTTTTTTCCAGCAAGGTAGCCAGGTTTGTATGTGGCCAAAATGTAGGTTTCCTTACCTCTTTCTCAGGACGAGCCAAATCCTTTAACCACCTGGACCGACATTTTCTGTGCCAGATGTCTGCTCCAAACTGAATTTATTTCTTCATTTGGCCTTATGGCATTTTCTGCACTGGGCTGTCTCCTGAGACTGCAGCCTGGAGATGGTGCAGAATGGTTTGTGTCTGCACGCTCGGACTAGCTCTGTAACTGCCAATTCTTACAAGCCCTGCCAGCCAAAAAGCTGCCCCTCTGTTCTCCCATCTCATAGGGGTAACTTTTAAATTCTGTTCTATAACCATGGTTTTCTTACATTGATTTTGTTGTTGTTGTTGTTCTGCTTTTAAGATTTGGTCCTTGTGTTAAAAGACTGACAAGTCTATAAATAATTTAGCCAAGCCTTTATGTTCTCTGGCTTCTATCATGTTCTTGCTACATCTGCTTAAATGACAATATGGGAGAAAAACCTTTTATTGTTGTTAGGAATCCGCTTCTGTCCACTTTCCTCCCCCTTGACGTCTTTCTGTAGAAAGAAGAAAAGAGTCCAAATGAGGAGACCAGCTGCTCGATCCCTTTTCAGCTAGTCCTTTCATACCAGGGACACCCATAAACCAGTGTACTGTCTATAAACGAGTAGACTGCCTTTGTGGCTTTCTCCTTTAAAGCCTTGTGGAACCACAGGCTATTCACTGAATATTGGGAGGTGCCTTTCATAACCTGAAAGTCAGACTGTTAAAAATGGCGTATGAACTAAAACTGTGGTTGTAAAATGCCTGGTAAAAGAGCTGAGAAATCTAGATCCCCTTTCTTTGGCTTTAATTGTAGCACAGAGTGGGAGTGGGTTACACTGTGGTGAGATGTTGCGAGAGTGACGTCATCACTTCTTTCTTGCACTTGCATCCAGGAGCTTTTTGGGTTGGGACAGATTCTGCTGCCACTTGGCTGAGCACATGCCTGTAAAGAATCCCTAAGGAACCACTAACTCCCATCTGCTCTTTCTCCTTTTCAGAGTAGTTTTTCCCTAACCACTTGCAAAGACTTTTAATTTCCTTTTATTAAAGCATATTTGAAGATGTTTGTGTACGTATCACAAATTGATTTCCTAATTAGTGCATCATTTTTGAACATTCATTGCTGAAGTCTGTTCATAATTAAGTAATATATTTGCATAATTATGGTCTCCTATATGATGAGTATCTTATGTCTTGAGTAAATTCAAGCTTTGTTTCCTTAGTTTCAATAGAACAACTGTTTGTAACCAAGATGCATCTTTGAAGCATATGGGAAAAGCTTATGTTTATTTCAGCATTTTTCATCTGTTGTTTCAGAAGACTAAATAGTGAAGCTGTTTCCATTTTAATTTTTGAATTGTAGTTTACATGGATCTTCCTGTAGATGCCAGAGGTAAAACAGACTTCATAAAGTGTTCTGCCCTGATTACACTTTTTAAAATTATTTTTTTATTTCCCATAGATCAGCTGTGCTGTATGATTGCAGAAACCCACAGGATAACCATCGACTGTGGCGGTTTAGCGGTCAGGTTGAAAGAGTGACTTGGAATCATTTTTCACCTTGTAATTTCTTAGTGAGTACACGCTCTTCTCTTCTTGGTCTGTTGCCATTTCATTTAAGCTGTATTTTTGTGTTCACAGTGTTCCTGAATGGTATAATGGTGCTGAAGGACAGTTGGACTGTTGGCTGCTTATTTTAAAAATGCAGTGTGTGGAAGGATGGTTTTAGGTAGTTTTTTTCGACAAGTATATCAAGACCAGCTACTTAATTGGTATCTTCATTAGGACAGTAGAAAAGCAGTTGATACTTAGACTTTTTCACGCCAGGGGTGGCATCTTTGCCATGCTGTTACAGTGCTCGCTGGCTGGGATATATTTTCCTTTGCATAGTTGCTGTTGTGTTTCATGTAATGAGGTAATTGCAGATGAGAAGTAGATCATTAGAACCAAGATCCTGAGTATTAATTATTTCAAATCAGCACTAGAGGGCACTGCCCTCCCAGCTGGTACAGAGCAAAAAAACGTGGTTTTGTCAAGATTTTGATAATAAAACTTTAAAACAGAATTTAAAACCAAATCTTTTTTATTACTTCAATGACTGTCTAGTCCCGTTTGTTGCTTTGTGTATACAGCCAACAAAAGCAGTTGCTCAGTTCTGTTCGGTTTATGACGTAGATCTTGGTATAATCACACTTAGCTTTGCTGTTATGGGCTGTTACGTAGCCACTGGATGGCTCCAAAAACTTTGAACTAACAGTTAAGAGACTAAAGGCTCTGTATTCCATTACCTAACATGAAAGCAAGCTTAGTAGTGCAACCATCTTCAAAATACAATTTAAGAAATTTGTATAGTCGGGGATTTCCTAGTGGGCGGATATTATTTCATAGGAGCTTTTTCCCAAATGCACGACTATGGCTGTTTGTTTTTAAAATGTTGTGGTTTCCTTAGGCAAGCACAGACGATGGCTTTGTGTACTGTCTGGATGCTCGTTCTGATAAGCCGCTGTTTACTCTGAAAGCCCACGATGAAGAGGTATCAGGTAAGTGTGTGTGTTGTGTTTGGCCCCAGTGGTGATGCACATCAAGATCTCTTGAACCAGTAGAACTGAGGTGGTGGTGATTACTGGCTTAACAGCTAAGAGTTGCGCATTCTAATTTTGGGTAGCTGGTGCATGAAACAAATCTCTGCTGAGAAGCCACTGTAAGCAAAGTATTTTAACAACAATGAACTTTTTTTCAGTGAATGTCATGAATGAGCATGTCAGAACAGATGTGTTCACTTGGGACACACTCCCCGTGTTTTTTTGGGTGAAGAAGAACACAAACTATGGAATCTTATCCAAGATTATGAACTATATTGTTTACCTCCTGGCATTCACTCTGGAGACGATTTAGGTGTGGTACATGGGAAGGTTTTCACGCTGCCTCCTTTAGGCTACTTTTAATTATTTGATCAGTGGAGAAGCTTCTGAAAAGCAACCTGAAGCACCTGATTTGGTATCTAAAATGAGATCATATGAATATGCTCCATCATCTTGGATAGCAAAAGAGGTGGTCTTTGGCAAATGAATTAGGAAAACTACATGGGGAAGCCAGATGATGTGAGGTAAGAAGCAGAACAATTCACTGTTCCTGTTGTTGGATTGAGAAACAAAATCGGCCTTTGTGACGTCAGTTTGCTCTCCCTACAGGAAGCACTGGCAGCATCAACTTTCATTAATGTTTTGCTCTTTTGTGCTGGAGCACAGTTGAGCATGAGGGGAATATTGGTTTTGTTCTCATGACTTTGCCTCAAAATGTATCCTCATCTCTGTGAAGTAGCGATTACGCGGTGCTCTCACGCTGCTGCACTCTCAATCTTCCAGGGCTACAGCTGAGCAGTCAGATCAAAGGGTGCCTTGTGACATCATCTGCTGACAAATACGTGAAGATCTGGGATATCCTGGGAGACAGGCCAAGTTTAGTCCATTCCAGGGATATGAAAATGGTATAGTAATATTCATTTCTTGATTCCAAGGAGGTCTATATATAAACTATGTCTGCTTATTCTTTTTGTCTAGCTTCTTTTTGCCTAAATCTTGTTTTAGTTAACGTAACATCTTTTAAGAAAAAAAAAAAAAATTGCATCTGTGTATTCTGGAGAAATCATTCTCCTTACAGTGCAGTATTCCATTCAACTCTTACTTGGCAGACTGCTCCAGAGCCTCAGACCTGAATACCAGATAAAATGTTCTGAGTAGAACCACAAGTGATCCGACATGTGCCTGCCAGGATCAAAACAGATGTGATTTACTGTTTGTAATTAGCAGCTCTTGACTTTAATTTTTAAGTTTCAGGAAACCTAGAGAGCTTACATTTGTTAAAACTTACTTGGGGAAAGGATTTTCAGATGGCAAATTCATTTTAGGATGAATATTGTGCACCCCCAGCAAGTCTGCTGATTACACCAAGCTGGGGGGTGCAGTTGACATGCCAGAGGGATGGGATGCCATCCAGAGGGACCTGGACAGGCTGGAAAGGTGGGCCCAGGTGAACCTCATGACGTTCAACAAGGCCAAGTGCAGAGTCCTGCACCTGGGCCGGGGCAACCAGCATTATCAGTATAGGCTGGGAGAGGACATGCTAGAGAGCAGCCCTGTGGAAAAAGACTTGAGGGTACTAGTAGATGAAAAGCTGGACATGAGCCACCAATGCACAGTGACAGCCCAGAAGGCCAGCCGCATTCTGGGCTGCATCAAAAGAAGCGTGGTCAGCAGATAGAGAGAGGTGATTCTGGCCCTCTACTCTTCCCTGGTGAGACCTCACCTGGAGTACTGTGTCCAGCTCTGGAGCCCCCAGCACAAGAAGGACGTGGACCTGTTGGAGCATCTCCAGAGGAGAGCCACAAAAATGATCAGAGGGCTGGAGCACCTCTCCTATGAAGACAGGCTGAGAGAGTTGGGGTTGTTCAGCCTGGAGAAGAGAAGGCTCCGGGGGAACTTTATAGCGACCTTCCAATCCCTGAAAGGGGCCTATAAGAAGGCAGGGGAAGATCTGTTCTCAAGGGTCTGTAGTGACAGGACAAGGGGTAAAGGTTTTAAGCTAGAAAAGGGTAGATTTAGGTTAAGAAGTTCTTTATATGAGGGTGGTTGAGCACTGGAACAGGTTGCCCAGGAAGGTGGTGGAGGCCCCATCCCTGGAGTCATTCAAGGTCAGGCTTGATGGGGCTCTGAGCAACCTGACCTAGTTAGAGATGCCCCTGCTTATTGCAGGGGGCTTGGACTAGATGGCCTTTAGAGGCTCCTTCCAACCCAATACATTCTATGATTCTATGATTGATTTTTATTTTTTTAAATCCTTTTCCTTCCTCCTCCTTCCCAGGGTGTTCTCTTCTGTGCAGCTTGCTGCCCTGACTTCCCGTTTGTTTTTGCCTTTGGAGGACAGCGAGAAGGGCTGCGTGTTTGGGATATAAGCAGTATTTCTGCAGGTAACCTTCTCATTTCTTTGAATCTTGTGGTTCTTCCTTGCCCCCAGGGTTGGTTTGTACACTCAGGAGTGTATTCTGACTGAGAGAAACTGTAGGTTAATATTTTTAAATACCCCAAGACTGCATACGTGTTCACATTTTTAGCTTCCAAAAAATATGGGGTTTTTTTTCTAACTTGGAGAACTCTACCACAGGATTTATTTTCTTGTAGCTGAAGTGTAATTTCTTACAATACCCATGTTTTACTTTTTTCCTCATGTTCCTGGTGTAATCAGGTATCACATTCTTGAGTACTTGTAGGGATAAAAAAGGACTGGTTTTGATCGGTTGTGGTAGCTACGTGTAACTAATGGCATGAACTTCTGGAGAAGGCTTTTAAGAGCTTGGTGAAAACCAGAGAGACTAAACCCAGAAATTATTTAAACTTAATGTTTTGCTCTACAAAACATATCCATTTCAAAGTACTTAGGTACAGGAGTTACGCACAGGGAAACCTCTAGAGATGCTCTGGGGAAGAAGTAACCGGACTTGTATTTAAGTATCATATGCGGGAGACTGTTCTGACATGTGAGCTTCAACTCCGTACTCGGGCTAAGGAGAAAAGCTTTGATACTTCACCAGGTCGGGGTTTCCATTCTATTCCATGATGCTCACCATGCTATACCTGCTGCACTTCTCTTGTCTCTGGAACAGTAACGTGTAAGCAATCCCCTATCTTGTGTTGCAGTGAACGAAGTTTTTGGAAACAGAGAGAGACTTGTTCTGGCTGCTGCCAACTCTGTGGCTTCCAGCTCCACAGCTGGCAGTAGCAGCAACGATGTGGAGACAGCAATGGAATCGTGATGGACCAAACATCAAAACAATCAAAGTAATTAAGAGGACTGTGACTAACGTGTATTCTACAAATCCCCCGTTTGGTGAGAGTTCACAGAAATTGCTTGAGTGTCTTGCAATCTGCAGACTTCTTCATCTCGGACAAGGAAACACAGTGATGTGGTTAAGCTCTAAGTCAGCATTTGTAAGTTCCCGCCTCTATTACCAGCTTTGAAAGGTGAAAGCACTTGCTTTTGCCTGAGATTATGATCCCTGAAACTGGGGCTACTGTGTTCAAAATTGATAACATAAAATGAAACAGTCACTAAAAAAATCATTCTGCTGCCACCAGAAGTTTGTGGAATACTGAAAAGAAGATAAAGATCTTCTAAGGGCATAAGGGAAAATATTTCAGACTACAGTTGCATAATAAATAAACAAAAGCTTAATTAAATGACAAGTGAAAATACGTAATTTATCCCTAATTTGAGGCTAGATTTACAGATTTCTAATAGATTTTTAAAGTTCTTCTATGTAACTTTCTTACGTCTTTTAAAGAGTATTTCTTGGGCAGTAAGTTGGAGTCCCTGAGTAGACGCTGTAACACCTGAGATGACCAGGATCAAACCAGAAGTATCCCAGCTCTAGCCCATCAAGATCAAGGGTTTCTCTTCCCTGGTTCCACAGCACCTGAGGTTTATTGATGGTGCCTGTATTGGGTTTTCTTCAAGCTCCAAAGTAATATATATAAAGAGAATTTGAACTGAAATAAGGATCTCAGAAGAGGATGAGGGGCTGTCAGGACACAAATCGAGGGCAGGGATCTCAGCTGGTCGCTGTCACTGGTGTCTGCGTTACATGCTTGTTTTCTTAACTCCTCCCAGGCATTTCTCCCTGACACCTGCAGACAGGAACACTCTGAGTGTCAGCCTAACCGCTGGCTGAAATGCTTTGTTGATACCATCGGAAACCTAATCAAGGGACGTTACTCAAAACTACTTGCTCACATTTAATACCCAAGTGCCTTACCCCAGACCAGAGGTTAAATATTTGCATCCTTCAGCGAAGTGCTTCCTTCTCCACACACTGGAAGGGGACTGGAAGTGCTGCTGCTGCTGCAAAAACGCTCTGGCTATTAAAGCAGCTGGTATCAGCGGAGTTGTGGTGTCAGTGCCTGTAGCTGACAAGATCTTACTGCTGCTTTCCACCCTTCTTCACTGTAACTGTCTCATTCTGGTGAGGTAAAGCAGATAAATGTTATCAGGACAAACTGCAGATGGGGAAAAGACAGAGGCTGTAGGTTTCCTTCCCCTCCCTTGAAGTTAAGTGGCTGCTTCTAAGTCAAATTCAGCCATTTCTAGTTTTAGCATGGTGCTGCAGGAACCAAGACTATGGTGGATGTGCTGGGATTCCTGCCTCAGTCCTGTCTCTGCCAAGCGATAGTGAACAATGTGTGGACAGCAAATGAATAACTTCTTTGTGAAGCTTAAAAAGGTAAAAGCACCAGAACCACCTCTGTGTTTAGGGGAACTACTAGAGCACCTTTGACAAAGGAACCTCCAACTACGTTGTCAGAGAACCGAGCTCAGCTTACTGTTCTTTTGCAGCACAGCCAGAGAAGCCACACAGCAAATCTTAAAAGGTTTAAAGGCAAGTTCTTGGCTGTACCTGTTCATGGAGGTGCTCCTGCCCATGCCTTGTCCCAGGAAAACTTGGGAGAGGCGAACAAGGAAGAAGTGGTGTTATTTCTCTTAGCATCACTATCAGAAATAGGAAACTTTTTTCAGAATGTGTAAATATAAAAAAGAACATTGGAAAAGAGCCACATTTTTATTATTTTTTTTAAGAAAACAACAGAATGAAATACATCTTCATTCCATAAATAATATTAGCAGCAAACCCTCCCATCACTCTAGGTGGTAAAAGGTTTACAGCACAAGATGTAATATATGCTGTAAACGTTCTCTGACCACCTGTAAGCCTCTTCCTTACTGAGTCTACAGTCTTTACCTCTTCACCTGCCTACATGTTCTAGTGAACTAGAGTGAAAAGAGGCAACAACTGTTCTCGAAAAGCCAGGATTTTATTTTCTGTAGTGGGGTAATTGCTTTGTCTGCAAATGCTGATATCACTGGCTGTTTTTTTTCCAACCAAAGCTTTTTTTTAATTATTTTGGAAGGAAACCTGAGCACTGACAGTCTTTGCTCCATGCCAAACTACACCCTTCAGTTAAGTATTAAAAAGAAAAATGCATCAACTGCCACCACCATTTTTTGTTTTTCTTACTGTCAGGGCTTTGGCAGTCGAGGAGAGCTGGCTCACAGGTCACTGCAATCACTTGACTACATCTCTGGTTGTGGCTCTTTACTCAAAGGGCTGTGCGAGGTGTGTCATATATCCCGGCACTGGATGGATTAATCTGAGAGATTTGGAAAAGAAGTATGCACAGTGTGTATGAAAAAATCTCATTGCCTCCTCTTTCCTTCTCAGCAACTCTCCACTTCTACATGCACAATCCGTTCTCATTCGGTGTTTTGGCTGCAGAGTTTATTAAGCAGTGGTAGCGCAGAGACCGAAACAGAAGGAAAACTCCATTTGACAGACGCTGTTGACTGGGGAAACAAGGAGGAGATTGGTTTTTCCTTCCCCTGTTTTAACATCCAAGTTCCCTCTTTCTTCTCTTCATTTGTGTCCAGAGAGGGCATCGCCTGCTGAATAGACTCCATTGTTAATCCTACAGTCTTCAGTCCTCACAGAATCTATTAATTCTTCCTCTGAATCTTCCTCCTCTTCTTCCTCTGGGGCTGACAGGCTGGATGTGGGGCCTTTACATATTTTTAAGTGGCGAGTGAGGTGATATTTGGTTAGATAAGCCTTGGAGCATTTTTCACAGACATAGTCCCTCTTTCCTTCATGTGAATTGAGATGCTTCTTCAGGTGATTTGTCCTCAAAAACAGCTTGTCACACTTGGGGCACTTGATCTGCCGTTCTCTGCAAGACATGAAAAAGTGAAGAGTTTGCTGATGCTGTATTACGTAGTGGGGGGGTGGTGAGAGGCACTACACTGTAAATACTGCTGGTTTCTCTCGCAGGGTGGGTACACGAAGCCCTTCTCTGCTCCTCAGCCCCCTCCCCGCAACATCACTGGCAAAAGTCAGCCGTTTTGAATTAACTGCTAGTTGCAACCAACTGTTTTTCTTTCCTGATGGTAAATTAAAGAAGAAAGAATTCTACAAGGGTTTTGTTTTGTTTATTTTTTGAGTAAAACCAAACTGGTTAAGC
Source organism: Eurystomus gularis (assembly GCA_013400335.1). Classification (NCBI taxonomy): domain Eukaryota; kingdom Metazoa; phylum Chordata; class Aves; order Coraciiformes; family Coraciidae; genus Eurystomus; species Eurystomus gularis. The sequence goes on along the minus strand of VZZY01018570.1, from coordinate 71,096 downwards.
TCCGTGTTGTGGCAAGAGCAGAGATGTTGCTGGGGGCACGGTTAGGCCCCTTCCTCCTACCCTGCATAAATGGGGAAAAAAAAGAGAACAAAAAGAGAAACCAAAGCTGCTGAGTGTTAACAGCCCTCAGTCTGTAAATGCTAAGCAGAGGCTTACCAGACTGCAGCAGTCAAATTCTGCAGATGACTGGGCAAAACACCTCGCAGCAGCGGTGCTCCTGGCTCTGGCCATAAGAACAAGCAACAAAGCGAGCCTGCCTGTCTGTCTGCCTCTCTCTTGCTCATGCTAGCTGCGCTGGCCTGTCTCCTAGGCAGCATGACAGAAGCTGCAATCGATTCCAAGTGAGTACAAAAACCAGCTGCTGAAAAGGAAATAAGCAGAGGGACTAGCTTTGGGCAAGCAGCCTAAGGGAGGACCTTGGATTGAGAGTAACTAAACAGGATGGAGAGACGGTCACAGCAAAAAGAAAGATCTGGCCTGGCAGAGGGCTGAGGGGCAGGGAAAGACCTGCAGAACTGGAAGAGGACCTGGGGGGTTGGGGATCTGCCCTGACTTGGTAGCTCCCTGCAGGAGGAGCAGGAGACCAAGTGCATGAATGAGACCTGGGGGGACGCAAGAGCTGGGAATGGCTGCACCCCACCCCTGGTGCAAACAGCCAGGGGGGCTTCACAAACCAGCTACTCGGTGAGAACGACACTGAGGAGGTTATGATTTTTCATGGTCACGCTGGGGTGTGGAAATGGTTCTCAGTAAGTAAACTAACGCGCGCTCTCTCTTCAAAATGAATGTTCCAGAACACCATCTCATGAGACAAGGTGCACACCTGGAATTTACCATGTCATTAAAAATCCTGAAAACACTAGAAGAGGACAACTTCAGCCAGTAACAAGGAATTTTTCCAGACTGACTTCTCTGTCATTTTAGAGGACAAACCTATACCCTGTAGGCCAAACTATTTCAAACTGGAGATTCTCTCTTGGGCTGTTCATGTTCATTATTTATTGCACTGGCCAGTCCCACACGTTCTGTGAGGTCACTTACTGCGTGTGAGTGAGCACGTGCTGCTTGAGGTCCTGCCTCCGCATGAATAGCTTTTCACAGTAATCGCACTTCAGATTCTTCTCCCCTGTGTGGATGACCATGTGCGATTCCAGGTGAGCCTTCTGGGTGAACGATTTGTCGCAGAGGTTACAGCGGTAATTCTTCTGACCTAGGAGTACATATGTGCAACCACAAATTGGCAGTCAGTGTCCCAAGAAATACAGTAAGCAAACGAGCCTGACCACTTTGGAAAAATAAATTTTTACCCTGAAGAAAGGCAGATTCTTTGTGAACAAGACCTGTTTCCTCCGGCAGCTCCTCCAGGCTCGGCACAAAAGCCTACCTAGTTAGAGTCTAGATTTAACTATACAAAAACCAGGCATCTAACTTCATTTCATCATTCCCAAAGCTCTTCGCTCCCGCCCCCAAGCCAAAAAAACCCCACTTCATGCTACTGTTTCAAACCCTTGAGCCCTTCACATGATGCATGGTTCTGTACTTTGTCCTTCTAAACACCACTGATGCCTCCTCCTCCAGTGCTTGTGGTCCGTCAGCCTTTCCAGTAAGACAGACTTTCTCCTTGTCTATACCAACTATGCCTCCCTGGTCTGCATATCAAAACATCACCAGCAGACTTGTAAATTTGTCAGTGAAGAGATCCAGGCAAACACTTAACAGGACTAGCCTTATCCAAGATGAATTCCTGAGTAAAAATACTGGTAGCCTCCTTTTTACTAGTTACCATGGTAGCCATCCAGTCACTGTACATTCGTACAGCCCCATCTCCACTAATTTCCCCCGGGAACTGTATCTGATGCCTTACCGGAGCCCAGCCACATTTGATGCACTGCACTGCCTGTGTCTAGGAAAACAAGTCCTCTTATCTAACAAACACACAGGTACAAAGCTCACAGGCTCTTTGGTAACTTCTGTTTTATCCCATTTTTCCACTTATCTGTAGTTCTATTATTCTTTGGCAGAAATAGTTCAAAACCCCTGCACGCCGCTGAATTCAGACAACATTTGTATACCACCGCTTGAATCCCTACCCCACTGAGTATTCTGTGGTTGTGTGCACCACATTTGTACTTTATCAGTTTATTAAAACTCCTCACTGCTGAGCCCACAGCTTCCTACACTCGACTCAAGCGCACTGAACTCTCAGTTTGATTCCCTTTCCAGCTCTGTGATTTGCATTCCGTGACTCCCGACAGCTATTGCAAAAAGGGCAAAAACGCCCTCGCTGTCTGCTGCTGGCCTGCACGTGACCTTCACCCTCTCCCCATCCTCACTCTCTTAAATTCATGCCTTTTCATACTTCTTCTCTTCTTACACAGCTGAAAAAGCTTTCACTGTTTTTTTTACCCTTTTTTAGCGCTCATTCACTGGCAATTCTCCCTTTATCCCCAAAGCCTCCAGGGATATCCAAGTGTCCACAAAAGTCAAGAGCAAGTTCAGACTTAAGTTCTGATGAGTGACAGAGCTGAGCCTTGTCCACACCAGTCTGACCCCACAGTCACCAATTTCAGTCTCGTGCCATTTCCTTCAGATTAAAAACAATTCAAGTAGGAAAGAGGGGAAAGACCTCAGCCCCATATTTAAGTGGACAACTGTCTACACTACAACCTCTCAAACCCAGTTGGCTTTTCTTTATGAGCAGAAAGGAACCCGTGTTTTATCACAGCTGCCAGCACTGGACCTGCTCTGTGGGAACAAAGGGTTTCTGTCTCCCAGATGAAGGCCAGCACTTCTTCCCAACTGTAATCAACTTCAACTTGTCAAATGCTCTTTTAGACATAGCACAATCAGCCAGAACACAGGTCGACATGCTGTCCTACAAGCACCCACACCACTGCACCCAGGGCCGTCCCACCCCACGCCAGCCCAGGTGGGGTTAGTGCCCAGGTGTTAGCTGGGGTCAGCATGGATTAGGGATCATTCCTACAGACAGGCAGGATGCTGCCATTCCTAGAAAGGTGGGTCAGGGGAGGTGACTGCCCCCCCCCACCCTGGTCTTCTGAGGCCCCACCTGGAATAGTTCATCCAGTTCTAGAATCCCCAGTACAAGAAAGACTTGGACCTGCTTGAGCAGGTCCAGAGGAGGGCCACAAAAATGATAGAGGACTGGAGCACATCTCCTGCAAGGAAAGGCTGAGAGAGTTGGGGTCGTTCAGCCTGCAGAAGAGAAGGCTCCAGAGAGACGTTACTGCAGCCTTTCAGTGCTTAAAGAGCATTTATAAGGAAGATGGAGACAGACTTTTTACCAAGGCCATTAGTGACAGGGCAAGGGGCAATGGTTTTAAACTGAAAGAGGCTAGATTTAGACTGGACATAAAGAAGAAATTTTTCTACAATGAGGGTGGTGAGACACTGGAACAGGCTGCCCAGAAAAGCTGTGGATGCCCCGTCATTAGAAGCGTTCAAGGTCAGGTTAGATAGGGCTTTGAGTGATCAGGGANTTTATAAGGAAGATGGAGACAGACTTTTTACCAAGGCCATTAGTGACAGGGCAAGGGGCAATGGTTTTAAACTGAAAGAGGCTAGATTTAGACTGGACATAAAGAAGAAATTTTTCTACAATGAGGGTGGTGAGACACTGGAACAGGCTGCCCAGAAAAGCTGTGGATGCCCCGTCATTAGAAGCGTTCAAGGTCAGGTTAGATAGGGCTTTGAGTGATCAGGGATCTAGTGAAAGACGTCCCTGCCCATGACAGGGGGGTTGGACTAGATGACCTTTGAAGGTCCCTTCCAACCCAAAACCATTCCATGGTTTTATGTTTCAAAGAGCTTAGATTTATGGACACAAGCTGTGCCCTGCCAAGTGGCCAGGGGATCAGAGAAGACAGGTCCTGCCTCCATGTTTTACCAGCACAGGCATCTCTATAAAGTCCCCAGCCCTTACCTGTGTGTATCTTGAGGTGCGTCCGTAAGTTGCTAGGATCACTGAAAGCTTTGCTACAGAAATCGCACTTATGTGGCTTCATGCCCATGTGCCCCATGAAGTGGACGTGGAGCTTGGAAGGGGAGATGAAAGCCTGGGGGCACATGGAGCACTTCCACTTCCTCTCCTTGCCATGGCCTGGCCCATGGCTGCTGCTGTGTCCCTGGCTGGGGAGGTGGTTGTGAATATGGCTGCTCAAATGGGCCTTGAAGTCCGCGTAGGAAGTGCATTCCTTTCCACAGTGGCAGATGTGCACGTCCGGATGCTCGGGGACACCTTTGGGCACAAAAGCATCACTTTTAGTGAGGCCCAGAGCAAGGCCTAACAGAGCGTGGGCATGACCCATGGTGGTAGCAAAGCCAGCTGCAGAGATTTTCACACCCATTCCTTTCAGCTCTGGTGCCTGCTTTTCAGTTCTTGTAGGTAGGCCATTTCAAATGGTTTTGGGGGGCCAAACTTTGGAACGGTTTTGAGCACAGCTCCACCAAACCTAAATTATCACAACCACAGGTTGGGGAGGACAGGAACATCTTCAGCTAGCAAAACTGCCCCAGCACCAGATGGATGAACAGAAGGAAAGCAACCGTTTTTCTTTTGAAACTGTGGTCTTCTGATCAGTGGAATTAGAAGATGAAATGTTTCTTTTAAACAGTGGTACTCCTGTGGTCATGAATGTAAAAGGAAACTGTGATGGGCACCACTAGGAACTGAGAAGGAACATAATGCATTCCCAAGTCACAGTGCCCACAGACTAAAAGGGATTCAAGCTGAGTACTCCCTACAAAGCCAAGAAAGAAGAGCACTTACTTACCAAGCTGTCGTGCATAGTCCCGGCTGTAATAAAAGAGAAGCTCATGTTCAGGTGGGATGTCCCGAGAGGTGCAAAAGTAAATTTTTCCATCATGAGGATAAGCTACCAGATTCTGCTCTTCCCGGTTCCTATAGCAATAGTGACAGTTAGAAAAAAAACCCTCCAGAAATAATGACTTTTTGAGAGAGAAAAAAACACAAGGAAATTCTTATAAATAGGTAATGAATGACAGAACCTCAATGCTTGTCAGCACATTATAAAAACTTCTATGTCTGTCACTTCTGTCCTTCTTTATTAAAGGAAAGTAAAGGAAAACTGGACCTTGAGAGCCCATCTACTCCACTGAATGATACATTTTTCACACCACTGCAGTATCTTGCTGCGAAAATTATTAATACACATGGGAGTAGTGTGTATAACATTAAACCCCTTAAGAACCAGAGAACACAAGGGAGAAATAAATACCAGTGAAGTCTTAAAGCAAAATTATCTTCAAAAATAACTCCTGAAAAGCATTTCCAAGATGTGATAATTCATCTTTTGAAGCTGCATCTTGCATATTTTTGTTCCCAGTATCCAAAACCAGCAAAAGCTCTGCCCCACTGCACTGGGAGATCAAGCATTAACTTCTTGACTCCAGCATACGAGAGCAATGAAATGAGTTGCAGGGGAAACCTACTTTGTGTCACAGATCAATAGGAAAGGTTCAGCCTTCTGACCATGCATGGAGCAATACTGAAGTATGGCTAGTTTTCATCACAAGCTCCAGAAAGACTGAAAAGGACAGCTCTTGAGAGATCTAAGAGCTTAGAATGTGGCCAGAAGAACCCAGGGACAGTTTGCTAATAACGTATTAAAATAAAAAACACAATGTCATCTTCACATATGTATCCAAAAGGAATGGGACAGAGAGAAGGCAATAACAAGCAAAAACATAGTAAGCTAATGTAAAAACAAGCTGGTTTAAAGCTTTAGAACAAGGGAAACAAAGCATGTGGGTAGGTTTGGGGCTGGTTTACTACAGCGTGTGTGTTGGTTCCCCTGTAACATTCTCCACTGGGTGCTGTTTCATTCTCCCCACCGGTCCATGACGCCTGCATAACTCCTGAAGGTCCCTTGGTCCCAAGCTCATTACCCATTGGGCAGCCAGTGCAGCAGTGCACACTGTCCAGCCCAGCCTGCAGCTCAGACTCCAAGCTCCCCAGCACAGTAGAGGTGGTTCTCACCTGGCTTTGCGTACAAACATCATCCAGTTGCATTCATTTTCATCAGCTGTAATGATGCAGAACTCCAGGACACCACTGTGGTAGATCTACCAGAAAAAACAAACGCAATCTTAGGTCAAAACACAGCAACCAATGCAGCGAAAGCCAGCTTCTTTCTTTAAGAGAGGATGTGTTAAAAGCCAGGAGGCCTCTACTGCTGTTACCAAGACCACAGCCCTGTTGTTACTCCTCACTTTGCCCTTCACACAGGACTCTTGACCTCTCTGCTACAAAAACTGTTTATCAGCATCTTTCCCACACACACCACCTTTAGCTCCCAGCAGAAATGCATCTGGCTGCTTTTCTTACATGCCAAGTCTTGTGAATAATAGTGTCTGGGCAAACAGTACATGTTTTATTTATACAGATCACTTTTACTTTCTGAACATGAAATGCTGTGAAAAGGAAAGCTCTAAAGCAGCTTTCCTAAAACATATCATTCATCACCTGGGGGAACTTTTAATAAACAATGACACAAAACAAACAAACAAGAGCTGCCTAGTAATTCACACACAAGCTCTGCTGCAACTCCACACAAATACTGGAAACCACACACAGCCCTTTAAACGAAAAGGCCTTAAAGAAGTTTGTTGTACTTCAGGACTGATTTCCAGCACGTTACATGGTATACAGCTCTGCTATGCTGATATTAAGCATTAAACAATCAAACTGGATTCATTCGGATTTTTGGCAAGGATGATAAGGTTAAAGCTGCTGTGTCACGTGTTGAATTTCACCAGATAAAGGCACACCTGCAGAATCTGTGAGCCATGACATCCACTGACCTTCCAGACGTGACCGGCTGCTTTGTCTGTCCAGTCGGCCACCTCCAGAGAATGGCTTTGCTGCCCAATCAAAGGTCCAAAACAAGTCCTTACAGGAATGGTTTCTCGTGTCCACACACCTATCAGTAGAAGACCAAAATCTGCAGAAATCAATTATTTAAACAACCAATCATGCATTACAAAGAGGTGGGAGGTTTATGAGGTAATGCTCCAGGGGTATTATCTAGGCGTAAGATCATCAAAGCTTCTACTTCACATGTAAAACACACCTAAGGCAGAGACAAGAACCACCACCACCACATGACACTATTGGGAGCCACTTTGTTTTAATTACAAATATTTATTTTGTTTGTCAAAAGCAAGTAATTTACTTTTCAGTAAGCTATAAAACTAAGATCCTAGCCACTTGTACCAATTAAAGTTTTCATGGCACTTTCTGCAGAAGCAGAAAATACTAGTTTCAGTAACTACATTTTGCCTACCTAATCCCCAGGAATTTCCAGAATTGTTGCTGGGCATTGTTAAGCAGCTTCTGCATTTCTCCCCAGAGGCAGTTGTATTTCTGTCATGGGCAGAGGGATTCCTGCGTGTATATTATTTATTATTAAACATTGATATATACGTATATATATATATGTATTTATAGGTCTACATGAATACACTGAATAGCTTTTAGGAATAAACTGGGAACTAGTGCAGCTTGAAAAGAACAGATGTAATCTACTCTCAACGAGCAGCATCACTAAGCAAGCCAATAATCACATTCTTCTCTAGCCTTCAGATCCTTAGGGTATTGCACTGTACTCTTCCAATTTCCAGGTGACAGTGGCGTGAAATACAGTAACAAGGTCCACATCCAATGGCAAGGTCACAGTCTACATGCCAAACGTAAATCGGGAGGGGGAAAAGAGAGGCACTTGTGATCAATACTCCAATGAGAGCATCCAGAAGACCCACAGGTAGCAAACCAAGCTGATGAACAAGCAGACAGAAATCTCGTCCATTATTTCAAATTGTTACCTTCCCCCAGACTGCAACTGCTGTAATGTTTTCTTATCAAAGCTGTGCCTGGGCTGTTTAGCACATAATAAAAATAAACACCATACCTTGCTTGTGCGTGACCTCATGAAGTGTTTTGGTAACACTGTGGCAGCACCCGTAGAGCCTAGCTGAAGCCTAAGCGGTAACCAGAGGACAAGAAGCTCTTGCACAATGTAAATCAGGGTGATTACATAAGAGGGAACCACCTCTCTACTGCAGTGTTTCTTTCCCACATTAAAATCCCTGTGGTTTGGGATTTCAGGTAGCGAGTGTAAACCGCTGCATAGAAATACACAGTAATCCAATTCTTACCTGCTTCAGCTCCCATGATGGACTGCCGGAGGACAAGCTGCTTAGGGAGAGAAAGCCTGGCTCGGCTCTCTATCGGGGTGTCGGGGACAAAGGTGACGGGCCCGTGATCCGGACAGTCTGATGGATACGCCTTGTCACACAGTGTGCACCCTGCAGAGAGGGGAAAGGACAACAGGAATTAAAAAGATGCAGCAGCCCCCATGGTGCCATCAGCTCCCTACCAACAGGCTTCAGCTCAGCCTCTGCCAAAGGCTGCTTCTCTGGCTTAGCTTGAACACTTCACTGGCTTTTACTCAGAATACAAACCTCATTGTTACAGTCAGCTGCGCACTGATGTACATGTCACTGTTCCTATCCAATTCAGAGCAAACGTGGATCTCCACCTGCCTTTCTGATGGTAAGTTAATCCCCTAGACTCCAGACCACCCCTACAGGTTCAATCTAGCAATGGAACAGAGTCCACTCTTCATCAAAACTACTGCAAAACCGATGGTAGGCTCGCCAGAGCTGGCAGTAATGCTGATGATGGAAAGCCGCTTTCTCTCTGATCACAAGTGAAATGATCTTTATTGGCAGAAAAATCCAAGACATACCAAACCCAACACTTTATAACAGGTTATGCTTTTCGAATTTCCTGGGAACGTAAGAGTTTTCTAGCATGTAGAACCCCAAGGATATTCAAGCAAAGGGATAGTAAGGTCTTCTTTCTAAATTTTTTCTAATTTCACCCACAAATTACCCACCCTTACCTCCATTTGAATTCAGACAATGTGCAAAATCTTCACGGCAGCAAAAAACTGACCTCACTGCTGCTTTTGAAAGACCTACTGCAATAAACTCATATAGTACATCTCTATGGGATGCCACTGAATGCAACAAAAACAAAAGCCCCAGAAGAATCAGTAGCATCACTTTACCAATCTGTCATTCAGCGTAAGTACTGCTGAAAAATAAACCACTGAAAGTCCCCAGACTAATATATTTGGGGAAAAGCACAGCATTAAATGCTCTCATCTAGAAAAACGATGTCATTTTAATTCTCTATGAATGGAACAACCATCACCTACTCAGCAACCACCCTCCTGATACATCATTCTTCTGAAGAAAGATGCTCAGCTAATTAAGCAGGATCTCCACAAAGACCTTCTTTAGCCTTTTGATGTCCCAACTATGGTAAAAAAGACCTATCACAGAAGTAGTCTTCAGCAGGCACAAAAAGCAACTCCATTATTACTTGCCTGTAAAGATTTTTGGGACACTCTCTCCATACCTCAAGGTACCAGAATCTGACCACATATAAAGTACAGTTTGAGCGACTACACAATTACAGATAGGAAGGTGCTCAGAAAACTATTAGGTAGAGCCTATACAGCATTGCTTCATGTGAACAAATGACATGTAGGTGTACAGCAAAGACAACAACAAGACCTGAGTAATGAGAAATACAACTTGGAACAGTCGTTTTTAAGCACTGCCTAGTATACACCACCACAGGTCTGTGGACTCGTCCCATGGACAGGCAAAGAGGAAGAAAAGCAAGTTCCGGGCATGTGGTGACACACTGGACACACTTCCACTTGGAAATATTTAGGGATTCATATATTTTTTAAAAGTTAAAAAAAAAATCCTACATTCTACAGGAAGCGAAATAGACCATTTCCTTTCCATTTCTCTCCTTGCCAAATAATGCAAAAAAAAAAAAATCATAGTGATTACTTCTCTGAGTATCCAGAACTGTAAGCAAAGATGACCAAAAAAAGGGTTACTTAAAAGTTTCACAAACATTTAGGACTGTAGCAAAAGCATACTTGTTTCTTCCCACCTAGAAACAGTAAAACAGTAAAAAGTTTTCTGAAAGAGGTCCTGAGTCCCGCTTTCTCAGGGAAGAAAAAACACCAGGAGGCTCTAAAACAACTCCTCCTCCATGCTGTCACCTGTCTGGACAGAAATTCATGTTTTATTCAAGAGAAGTTTAAAAACAACAACGAAAAGTTAAACTTTAAACCTTCCCAAGTCAAAGATCTATTCTGCAAATCACATGGAAGTACTAGGCATGCAATAGCCGTTACAGCGTCCTACCAGTGGGAAACAGAATCACAGAACAGTAGAGGTTGGAAGGGACCTCTGGAGATCATCTAGTCCTACCAAAACAGGTTCACATAGAACAGGTTACACTGGAATGCATCCAGGTGGGTTTTGAAAGTCTCCAGAGGAGACTCCACAACCTCTCTGGGCAGCCTGTTCCCGTGCTCCATCACCATTCCAGGAAAGAAGTTTCTCCTCATGTTAAGATGGAACTTTCTGTGTGCCAGTTTGTGCCCACTGCCCCTTGTCCTATCACTGGGCACCACTGAAAAGAGACTGGCTCCATCCCCTTGACACTCACCCTTTAGATATTTATAAGCATTGATAAGATCCCCTCTCAGTCTTCTCTTCTCCAGGCTAAATTGCCTCAAGTCTCAGCCCTTCCTCTTAAGAGAGATGATCCAGTTCCCTAATCAACTTTGTAGCCTTCTGTTGGACTCTCTCCAGCAGTTCCCTGCCTCTCTTGAACTGGGGAGCCCAGAACTGGACACAGTACTCCAGATGTGGCCTCACTAAGGCAGAGTAGAGAGGGAGGAGAACCTCCCTTGACCTGCTGGTGACACTCTTCTTAATGCACCCCATGATACCATTGGCCTTCTTGGCCACAAGAGCATGATGCTGGCTCATGGTTAACCTGTTCTCTACCAAGGCTCCCAGAACATCAACTGGGAAACATCTTAGGACTATTTTAAGTGTAGTGACAATAAGCTGTCACATCAAATCTCACTTAGGTGAACAAGAGAAGTGATTTCACCACAAGCATGTTGGTATCATTATCATTTGTTCAACATGCAACAGATGCTTGTAAGAACTTCTGAGTTTACCGACTGTAAAACTTCCTCTAGGAGTTCTGAATTCATCATCGTTCTACACCCATCTGATTTTAAATTATATTTTATCCCACAAAATAAAAGTTTCAGTTCAAATGTCTGACTAGACACTTTGCATTAAACTGCACCTCTCCCATGGCTAACCGAGGCACTATTTCTTTCCATTTCTTAAAAAAATGTTCTGCAGGCAAGGCTTGTCTTAAGGCTCTGGCAGTTGTAGGGCCAGGTTGCATGGCAGAGCAGCACTCACCAGTGCTACCACAACTAATACAACTGAATATAAAAGTCGGCCTGATGCTTCAGTGACGGGAAGCCAGGCATGCTGCAGGTAGAAGTTCAAATATCTGTGCCAGCAGAAGAGAACCACTCCTTGAGCAATGACAGGATTGAAAGAGTGCAATGTTGAGTGCTCCTCTCTTCCTAGGAGATCAACTCAGCTCTGGACTAAAGTTCTTTGATGACAGTAATCTGAAATATTTAAAACTTCCCACCCTCTGCTTCTTTTTTCAGCAGGTCCTGTTGTGAATAACATTTTCACGATGATTACAGTTTAATAAAAAATTTGCAAAATCACACAATGTCATACTCAGCAACTATACCCACTTGATGAAACGTTATAGCTTGCGCTGCTGTTTGTTGTGGTTTTTTAAGGGATCAAGAAGAGTCATTTGTGATGGGACCCTAAAAACCAAAGGTCTCATTGCAAAGGATAATATCAGCACATCCACAAAAGTCGAGGTTCATAAAGAACTCAGCTTCCAATTATCAAGGCAACATGGGAGATGGATACAAAGAGAATGATGCTAGCATGGCCAGCGAAGTGATCATCCCCCTGTACTCAGCGCTGATGAGACCACCCTTGAGTACTGTGTTCAGTTTTGGGCACCTCACTACAGGAAAGACATTTGATGTGCTGGAGAGAGTCCAGAGAAGGGCAACAAAGCTGGTGAAGGGCATGGAAAACAAGTCCTGTGAAGAACGGCTAAGGGAACTGGGGTTGTTTAGTCTGAAGGGAGACCTTATCTCTTCCTACAACTACCTTAAAGGAGCTTGTAGAGAAGTGGGTGCTGGTCTCTTCTCACAAGTAACAGGGGATAGGACAAGAGGAAATGGCTTCAAGTTGCACCAGGGGAGGTTGAGGTCGGACATTAGGAAAAAATTTTTTCACTGAAAGGGTTGTCAGGCACTGGAACAGACTGGCCAGGGAAGTAGTGGAATCACCATCCCTGGATGTGTTTAAAAACCATGTAGATGTAGTGCTTAGGGACATGGTTTAGCAGCGGACTTGGTAGAGTAGGGTTATGGTTGGACTGGATGACCATAAAGGTCTTTTCCAACCTAAATGATTCTATGATTCTAAAACATCCTACCACGTCTACTTCCAACTAGTGTCATTTCAGCACAGTTCATCTGCCACTGCTGATGTTCCACCTTTCATGGACTTGTTAAATAACTAAGTTTCTTTCACCAGAAATCTGTAAGACTAGCAACAAGAGTCCTGCCATCCCACCAGACAACAGCTATATAACAAATCCTACCCCAAGAAAGCAGGAAGTGCCCACTCACATATGGTAAACAAAGTTGCCATGTTCTCCTTGTTCGAATTGGAGTCTTCCATTTGCAGAGAGGATGGTACGAAGGCAAGATTGTCTGCAGACACATCCACGTGACTTGGACCCATGGCTACTTCCTGATTTATGGAAGACACTGCCACTGGCTCGAGGCTGAGGCCCACTTCGTGCAAGGCTACTGAGTCCAGGGAAGCGAGGTTGTGTGAGGTAGAGAGTGCCACGCTCACAGAATTGGTGCTCATGGCCACAGTATGAATCGAGTCATTTAGTGTGCTGTCCGATATTCCTGTCACCCTCCCGGCAATGTGGTCAGGCTCCATGACGACAGGGAGTTCCAAAGTGCTACCATGAATGGGAATGACACTGCCGTGTCCCACAGCATCCGACGTCAAGTTGCTCCCCACTGTGTCTACGGCTAAAGGTTCGTGGCTCCGGGAGCCATTCGGGATCTGTGAATGATCCCCGGCTACGTCATCCATTGTAAGCTCCTCTGTCATCCCATCTGTAGAGATGGGGCTGGTTACCCTTGAAACACTCTCCATAGTGATCGTAGTATCCAGTGCTACCTCATGGCTGTCACTAGGATGCAGATTTTGTGCACCATGCGTGTTCACCGTGCGGGAGTCCATAGAGACAATCCCTGGTTCCAGCCCCACGGTTCCACTGGGCTGGTAGGCATCTAGGGCCGAGGGATTGCTGGAGACTGACAATGCCGGATTGCTATCAACATTTATAGTGTTGGGATGGATGTACTGAGGTGGAGGTCTGTCAGCCAAGTAAGATAAGATACCTGATAGAATGACAGGGGGAAGGGGAAGAGAGTGAGATAACATCCATTTTCAAATCTTCAACAAAAATACCCCATCATCACAGCACAGTACATTAATACCTAGATCCCGGAAGACATGTTCTTTACATTATGTGCAATTAAAACCCACTAATTATAAAACATGGCTCACAAACATATGCCAACCCAATGCTCTTGTCAAAGTATCATATGACAACAAACACAGAACTTCCACTCAAAAGAGCAAGTCTCTAGTCGTTTGTCAAACTGAACAGCCAAGCTTCTGGCAGCATTTAACCCAGGCTCCTCGGTACAAAGACTGAATCAGAAAGAGCTTCTTCACATTTCAGGCACAATTTTTCACTCTCAGGAAATAACTCACAAAGGATCAAGGATGCAATTCTCTTCATACACTTATATAGCAACCAAGACCTGAAAATAAAGGTGTGTAAATGACATAACAGACTCCAGACAAATTCAGTGAATTTACAGCTCTGCAAAACAGTCAGTCTTGCCTGCTTCAGGACAGAAGCCAGTGGCTCTTAAAACAATTTATCTCTCTGTTCTCATCCATCAGCATCAGACCGCTTACCAGGTAGAATGTGTCTGAAGTAGCTGCTCTCCAGGTGAGGGTATGGTGGCGGAGGTAGGGTGTAGTTTCTCTCTGGTATACCACACATCACTCCTCGATCCCCAATACCCATTGGGAGCATCAGCGACAAAGCAGAGGGCAAGGAACTCAAGGAGGGACCCAAGTTTGGAATTGCAACAGGCAAGCCTGCAAAAGAAAATGCCCATTTAAATTCAATGGAACTACTTGAGTTTATGAACACACAAGCTAACAAAGAGATTACTAATTCCCCAGGAGCTCCCTATGGTACTGTCAAAAGTAAGGTGGCAAGCTTCAAAGAAAGGAGCACAATTTTCACAGCACCGAGAGTTATGCCTGAATGTGGCCAGATCTTCTCTGGATACAGTATATAGGGCCTCCTTCTACTTTACAATTGTGATGGACTTTTGTTTGTGTAGGCCTCTGAAGAAAACAGCTAGGAAAACAGTTTGGCTTTACAGGTGAAAAAATAATTATTTTCACCCAAGTGAAGACAGATATAGATGGAGACAGATTTGCAGCTACAGTTCGTATTTCAAAGGATTCTGCTACCACCCACCCACAGTGCAAACCACCCCATTAGAACGAGACTCCCATTAAGGCATAAGCCTGGTAGACACACATCCCATTTGCTCTGCCCACAGACACAATGGTTTATGGTCTATCCTTCCCCAATTCTACATCACCTCATTACCTGCTAAAGACGTAACTTGCTATCAGAGAAAGCACTGCTACCAGCTACGAACACTCCCATGACAGTAAAACACAGAGCACAAGCTGCAATACCCTTTGTGGGGGCTTCCTCCATTACCTGGTGCTGGTATGGCGTTGTGAGTGGGTGACGCTGTCAATCCCAAGTGACTCCCTGAGACTGGCAGGGCATTGCTCACAGAGGATGAGGTCAGCTGGTCCATCCCTACAGGACTCAAGTTCATTTCGTTCATTCTGGGGCCAGGGAACAGAGATGGGAGGGGAAAAAAGAAAGAGAAACAAAAGCAAGAGCATTCCTGATTAGTGAGTGTACTGTAGTGAGGAAGGGCTGAGCAAACAAACTCAAAATCAGATATTGACACATAAAAACTCTGCCTAAGAAAGCTGAGCATAAAGCCCATCACCACTCACACTGTGGTCACATCACGATCAATACATATTGATCATATTAGATAGTAATAACCAGGATTTGAAGGCAAACTCAAAAGGACAAATCAGACCACAGCTTTTTCTTTGCCATCAAGAAAACAAAGTCTCACTCCTAGTGGTCAAAGCCCCTCTGAATAAAGTATTGTGAACACAGATCAGTTTGGAAGCTGAATGTCACAATTACTTAGACAACGGCATCTGGTTTTTATTTCATGACTTCTGGACACCACCTTCATGTTAAAAAACCAAATTCAGGGTAGTGGAGGAGGAAAGATCACTTAAAACTAGTAACAGACACAAACCCTCTGATTTACCATCAGTCTGAACCAGGCCAATAACAACAGTTACCTTTGCAGAACAGCCATTGTTTAAACAGGCCGCCTCAGTTTGGTTCTGCAGACATGGCACATGCTTCCATCACATTAAAAGCTGGCACCATGGATGACGTTATTTCAGAGTGATCAACCGTTGAGTGCCTGCACCTCTCCAACTTCTCAAGGGGGCGCTGACCACAGGAGTGGCTGTAGGGCTGGAGAACCACCAGGCTGTCCAGCAACTCAAATCCCCAAGCCTGGGGAGAAAGCATGCCAGCTTGAGGCACATCTGGGGTCTCAAGCTGCACACGCAGCCCAAACCAGCCCACGGGGATGGGGACACCAAGGAGACACGGTCACCTCCCACTTGTCAACAACTTTGCAAGCTCTGCCTGGCCTTAGCTCTGCCCGCCGCGGCACTCCTGCCCACACTCCAGCTTCTATCACCAGTTCGTAGGGCCAGAAAGACCCGCTGCCCCCGCAGCGGTCACAAGATGGGAGGGGAGCGGGACCGGCCCCCAGGCCGACCGGAGCCTCCCCGCGCCCTTTGCAGGCAGCAGGCCCGGGGGTGCAGCACTGACGGGCAGCTGGAGCAGGGGCGGCCCCTCCGCCCAGGAAAGGTACCGCGCACCCTGCAAAAATGGCCAAATGCACCCAACTCACGCGAGTTAACCCCAAGGTCTGAGCCGCACAAGCAGCGTCGCCGACTTTGATCTCGCTGCTGCCCCGTGTTCGCACCACACGCTCTCCTACCCCTGTCAACCACCCCACTGGCCTCCAGGGACGGCGCTGCAGGGACTGTGCCGAGGGGTTCCGCTACCCGGTGTGGAAAGGGATGTCCTCCCCCCCGGCCCAAACGGCGGCTGAGGGTGGCGATGCCCGAGGGCGGGACCGCCCGGGGCCGAGGGCTGGCGAAGCCTCGGGGCCTGCGGGAGGCGCTGAACGCCTTAGGGGCCCCCTCCC
>VZZY01018570.1:17147-54038 GCA_013400335.1 Eurystomus gularis | reverse complement strand
CTCCCGGGCAGCCGCCGCAGGGCTCGGCACCAGCCGCCGTGCTGGAGGCCGGGGCCAGCCTCTCTTCGGCGAGCCTCGGCGGCGTTTCGGCCCCGTTCACCGCCGCCCCCCCCCCGCCTTATTTCCAGCGTGTTTCCAGCACTGTGGGCGCCCCTGGGGAGGGGGAGCGGGCCTGGGAGCCGCTTCGGTGCGCGGCCGTTCTCCCTTCTCGGAGGAGCCTGGCGCCTGGCACCCTCCGGTCGTGAGGGGTTGTCCCCGGCTTGCTCGGCCGCCCTTCCCGGGGTTCCACGTGTTGCCGGTCCGGGAGGGTGCGACGCTTGCTCTGGTTTCCCGCACAGCAGTCCCAGCTACCTCACCGCTTTCCCATTGCACCCTCCGGCTCTGCTGTCATTAGAGGGTCGTGTTTCGTGTCCTCCGGTACCACCAGCCCCAGCTACCTTCTGGACATCAACTGTCGTTCAATTATCTGTGATTTACGGCCCGTATGTACAATTCCAGCTAAGGCTACATTGCAAAGGGATCTCTTGATGTTTGCAAGTAGTTTTGTAGCTGGCTTTCGTCTGTGACATGTGGATATTAATCACGTAGCTGCTCAAATCAGTCTACAAATTCCTCAAGTGCCAAGGTGAACAGTTATTTCCTGAAGCACCGCAATGTGCTTCTGTAATTTGATCATGCCTGACACTTAGACGATGCCTCATTAAATGAGACATCCCTTGATAGGATGTCTGCACGGGGAGAAACTTAAGATATTTTTCCGCCTGCTACCTTTTGATCTAAAAAGCCTAAATGTAGGACCTGGAAGGGCCATCTCCAGTTCAGTACAAACCCATCAGTTCTTCTAGGGGTGGAAACACGCTCTCCTCATCTGGCTTTAGCTGCCAGAAAGTCAGACACCTTGTATATGCTAGTTCTTCAAGACCTCTCTGTAGCTGAAGGAGATAAATAGGCTGCCGCAGAGTGCTTCATCCCATCCTGAGGTAGGAGAATGGGATGCGAGAGAAGAACTCCCTTTGGAGCTGCCTCTGTGTGTCTATGGCCTGTAACTGGGACCTGCGTAATTAGTTTAGTCTAAATATGTAACTTCTAGATGACTACGTGTAGACAAAGTAAATCCAGGTCTCTGTCATCTGTAGCCAAAATAATGACCTTTTTTAGTTTATCACATATCCCATGGCCTCTCCTGTTCTCCACTAAGCCAAATAATCCTTCTCTAACCATGACCAAGTGTATCTGAATTTGCCCACAATGTTTTTTTCATCAGGTCAAGAAAGAACTCATGAAGCCCTCGGTTTTTTAGGGACTGCAAAGGTTGTGATGAGGGGCTTATCTATGCTTTGTTTTTATGTGTGTGGTATCACATATTCACATGGTTGGTGCTAATATTTCACATCTTTCTTAGAAACTCCAGCAAACAATTACAAACCTTAAAGTCTCTCTGCATTCCCCAATACATAGCAGATGACCTTCCATTTTCAGTCGTCATCCTTACAACTTTGCAGTTAGTACATCTCAGTTCTCTCCTGAAATGCTTGGTTGGTTATCCCAAGCCCTCAGCTTGTCTTAATGCCAATTATGATAGTGTAATTCTACCACAGAACTGCTCTGGCGTTGAAATCCTCACACTATTTCAACAATCTGAGCTGAAAGTAATACTTTGAGCCTATGAGCCAGATTGGATGTAGTCATATGCAGATAAGAGTGTTTTTTCCTACTGTCAAACATGAGTCCTCTGAGATTCCAGCTTTTTTGTAGTCACGTTACTCCCTTGAACAAGTGATATCTTAACTACCAGTTTAAAGCACAAGTATCAAAGGAAGCCAGTGATAATATGAAGTGTCACCGAATGAGAAATTAATCTGTGTCTACAGAGAGGTACTCTGCACGCCCAAGGTATTGTGATAAAACACATTTGAGAACTGTTTCTTCTGCAAGGGAAGATATTTTTTTTATATGTCAAACACTTTTATTGTATGTGAAGTGTTTTGATAAGACAACTGCACTATGTCCCCTGGAAGCTTAGTTTATTGACATTTATAGCAGTACTTGCTGTGTGAGGAACAAATTGCAGAGCTATTTTTCAAGTTGTCTTCAGATCCTGAAGACGCACTGAAAGATAAGGGAGACTTATGAAACTACAAGGGGAAGAACTGCAGTGAGCACGCTTCAGTCCTTCTGTGCAGTGTGGGCAGGAGTGCCTGCTGGACCATGCCCACATCTTGATACGATCAGCTCTGCTATTGCAAACCTGCCCTTGCGCTCTTTCTCAGAGCAAGCGGAATTACACTGAATGAACATTACACAAAAAGCAGTAGTTGAAACCAAACGTGTTAGCATCAAAAATCCAAATTTCTCACCACATTTTATTGGCTTGTCAGCACTTTGCGGGCCTGTGTTTTGGTGACAGTCACAGCATGAAACCTGGGTAGTTCAGGTGCAGCGCTCCCTTCTAGCGATAGAGCTGTAGAGACATGGCCCATGTTTAAGGATGATATAGGATTAGAGAGATGCAAAACTATCCAATCTTGTATTTCTGGATCTCAGTTTAAATTGCAGTTATTACTGCAACTCCGTGGTGTGCAATTAACAAGAGAAACTGTTAAGTTCACCATTTTATATTTGTTAATAAATTGCAGCAGCCCAGACAAACTATGATATTTATAATAAACACTAGAATTTATTATAGTTACAGCGCAGTAAAATATAACAAATGTAAAATATTGTAAGGATTTCTTTTTATACTCCTAATGTATTTTCTTTTTCCTGCTGTAATGTGTTCACAGATAAGATAATTGAGACCTCATCTGTTGGGAAATAGGTGGACTTGCATGTATTCAGCTGATTCTTAACATTTCTGCTACAATATTTCCACCAATGACTTTCTATTCAGACACAGAGGGACATGGTGTCAAGGAGAATCTGTTGTTTTGAGTAATTAAAAGTAATAAAAGCAATGACTGTGTATTGTCAGTAGTGTTCATCATGATTCTTGTGGGAGTGTGAACAAGCTGAGGGTTCTTTTGTACAAAGATTACATTCTTGCAGATACTGTGTTAGGTTATATACAATTAAAACCACAACTAAGTTATATCTGAGTGGAAGACACCTCAATGTTTTATTTTTCAGTATGTTGGAAATATTTCTTTTGGCTGGGTAATTAAGTACATGTAGCAAAGTAAAAGGAAGGAGAGAAGGAAGGGAACCTGTTCTAATGCCACAGTCAATGGACTGTGTAAGGAATCTCCCAGCATCCACATTTAAACTTTGAATTTAAAAACAAACAACCCTACCGCCCAAAACAAACAAACAAACAAAGCAAAGCATACAATAGAAATAGAAACAGTACAACTTCTGCCATCGTAGAGCTGTGAATAACACCTGAGTTGTACCCCCTGGAAAGCAAACCAGGCCATCTGCTTTGTATCAGCGTGGAGGATATTGCATTCTGGAGTAAAAGCATCATCCAGGCAGAGGTGTGAAGAGGCGTTAATTGGAGAAACACTCTAAGAAAGAAGATCAAAGGCTTGTCGTAGAAGAGGAACATTATCCTTGTAGTCTTAACCTACTCTTAAAAAGAATGTGTATTAGCCTTTCCCTTTGTTGGGCCAGTGCTGCATGTGCAGACACGTTGAGAAGGGCCTGCAGAAGTCAGTATGGGAACAATGTATTGCTTTAATCCTGCTCGCGCTCTCAACAAGGACCTTCAGTGGGACATAAGGTGTGTTAGCCTTGCACTGGCTCCCTGCCTAGGGGCAAATCCCTTTCCGAGCAAGTGATGTTAGATTGTCAAAAAGATACAATGTTCAACAAAAGCCTGTGGCATATTTTCTTCCTTCTCTTGCACACACAAAAAATTAGATTGCAGAGTCCATTTCATATGAGATAAGGTTTAATCATTCAGATTAACAAATAACATTTACCCATCATTTTTCCTCATGTATTTCTCTAAAGGATTAACAATGTGGATTTTTCTGTAGGAAGAGCAGGTGTCTGTTTAGCACAGGTGCAATTCTGACACTCTGGGAAGTGCCGGTGACCTGCACTTACAGTAAACATAGAAAAGAGGTCTGGTGGCAGGGAATAGCACATTGGCATGACAGAACTGAAATGTAACCCTGCCTTTTGAGCATGACTAGACTTCTGGCAAGGCCATTGAGAGCTGTGAAACATTCTGACACCTGAGACACCCCCCCCCTCACTCCCAAGAGGCACGCTTCCATTTCCTTACAGGAATACTGCCAGAGAGCAGCATTTTAAATCTAATGATTACACAAATCAAACGCCCTTTTCCTACTTGCTTAGAGGCCAACATCCTCTTTGTTTTAAGAAAATGTTAAGTCCTGGCCTACCTTAGTGCTACTGTGAATTACCTATTTATTTTCTTTTAAGCATTTATTTCTGAAAACATTTCTACTGAACAACAGTTTATTGTGCAAGTGATATTGAAAAGCCCACACTGTTCAACTGTTTCCAAAGATTTTTTAAAAGGCAGAAAGGCTCTCTTGGTTATTTGATCTGAAATGAATTGTACTTACCTGGGGTGTTCCTCAGTAATTCTTGCCTCACACCCATACCTTCCCTCTGAGCTATGCGACATATTTTAGAAAGACATTTAGTTGTGACTGGAAAATATCTCAACCCCTGATGAAAGGCATTAGCTAACTCTTAGGTAATGCTACAAAGCCTTCAGCTTCAAACATCAGCTCTTGCTATGCGATGCTAGTGATGGAGGTGAAAGCAGATGGATAGCTGCCCTGGCTTTTCAGCCACTTTGGTGCCGATCCTGTCCCTGGCATGGATCAGAGCCCAGGATTGTTCTCACTCATGTCAGTCTGGAACGGTCTGCCTGTATGTTCATCATACTTTGATGATTACCATTGCTTTTTGAAGCTGCAAAATAGGCCAGCAAAGATAAAACAGGCTGACTTGAAAGTGCACACTGACATCATTGCTGCTGGTTTCTGACTCAGCAGAGACATAGATGTGATTCTCAGAGTGGAGGATGTTGTTTCAGTTACTCAATGCTTCTGAGGCAGTTTGACCTGAAAGACTGAACAGGGTGGAAACTTTCACTTTGAGCAAAAGAACAGTTTTAATAGAGCCTACATGCCTGTACCTTTTCACGACTGTCCCTTCTCACAGCTCTCCCAGACCAAACATTCAACTCTCCAAACTGTTGGTGGCAAAAAAGGAAATTCAGTTAACTGTGAAGATGTGTTTTCAGAAAAACATTATATCTGTGGAGAGGTTGGACAGCAATGTGGGTTAAATCAAAGACCCTCCAATTACTGCAGAAGAAGATCCTAACACAACAGGGTATCTTAGAGGAAAGGCACAGATAAGGACTTTATGCCTTTACACTGCCAAAAGTCCTTGTCTTTTGTCCACATCTACTCCTTGGCAAGGTGCAGCTGCACTGGAGGATGCAGCACAGATCTGGCACAGTCAAGAGGGATTTTCAGCTCCCCAGTTAAAGCAGTGTATACGGTCCATCAGGTAAGCCAATATTTATGTAAACATCTAGTGGTAGTTACACGGGGGCATGTAACAATCAGAGCA
The DNA here is from genome assembly GCA_013400335.1 of Eurystomus gularis. NCBI lineage: Eukaryota > Metazoa > Chordata > Aves > Coraciiformes > Coraciidae > Eurystomus > Eurystomus gularis. Next base: position 48,479 of record VZZY01018570.1, on the reverse strand, counting down.
TCACCTTGTTTATCTGAGGCAGGTGCTCGTAGCGATAACCAGAACATTCTGCAATGAGCAGAAACATGCAAAATGTTGAAGATTTTTTGAAAATGCTCATGTTCAATTTGTGAAACTCATGCTTCTTTAAAAAGCCTCTCTTCAGGCAAAGAAAGCAGTTTTCCTCTTACGCTTGCACGTATGCAGTCTTGATCTGACATGACTTGCAACCACAAGAGAGCACTCTTTCCTTTGAAGATTTCTCAGCTTCCCCAGAAAGCTAGAGACATGCCATATAAGTTTTGCAAACTGCTTGTGAGCTGTTTCAGTTAGACCAGAGCAGCCGAAACAACAAAGCTTGCAGTTGTCTTTTGGATTTCATTGTGAAAAGCCTTTGGGTAGTTTTCAGATGACAGAAGATCCTCGGTTCCTGAAAGGGAGGAGTTCTGCCAAAACTTTGAAGATCCCTGTAAACTTTGCAAATTACCCATCTTTTGGAGACAATTATATCAAATGATATTGTGGATTACAATACATGAGAAGTGTTTAGAGCCTGGAAGATTATTTATGTTTGGCATTAACTGTTATGGTCATAATTTCAAGCGGGGAGAAAAGGAATACACAGGAACCCTCTTATTATCTTTTGAAATATGAAGATCAGAGGAAGAGAAGGGTTTAAAGTGTGGAGTGATGGTCCTCAAAACCTGTCTGTAAATTAGCTGACATCCTACATCTATAAAAACAACAGGGCTCAGAGCTGATTTCCAGGCACAGAGTGGACCTCGTAAGTTGTTAGCAGTGCTTTGAGATCTGAATTTTTATACACCACAGGAGAAAATTACAGCCTGTGAGGCAGAGTACCTGTACAAATGTTTCCTCCTTGCTTGGACTGATACAAGATTTGGAAGCCAAATTCAGGATCTGACATTCCACCAGCTGGAAAAAAAAAGAAGCATGGACAGCAATAAAGATGATGATGGACTACTGAACAGGATCGCATTTCCAGGAGCTATGTCCCTGGCTAACAGCCATGTGCATCCCCATGGGGTCCCCTTGAGAGAGGCCTTTGGTGTTCCTTTCCATCTGGACCCATCTTACTGGGAGCAAGCCTACAGTGGGCACGCAGGTCGCATCTCCTACATCCCATTCCCTAGCTATGTGGGCGTCTATGACTATTCGTTTGAGCCTGCCTTCATTCGAAAGAGGAATGAGAGGGAACGGCAGCGAGTGCGCTGTGTGAATGAGGGCTACACACGCCTGAGAGAGCACCTGCCCAAGGAATTTGCTGACAAGCGCCTCAGCAAAGTGGAGACCCTGAGAGCTGCCATAAGCTACATCAAACACTTGCAGAGCTTGCTGGACTGCCATCCCTTAGGGTCTAACAGTAAGGAAACGCTCTCTGCCAAGGAGCTCCCGAAAGCTCCCAGTCCTGGTCCCCTACGGGAGTGCAACAGTGACGGAGAGTCTAAAACCTCTTCAGCTTCATCTCCCTACAGTGAATTTGAGGAGACGGGCAGCTAGGTAACGGCCTCTTGGAAGACAAAAAGCTTCAAGTTCAGCTGAAAACCAAATCTAAAACCATGGGGCTTTTCCTACAGATGAAAATGAATACCAGGAAAAGGAAAGAGCTAGGAAAAAATAAAGGTATTTTCAATCTGTCAAAGGACTTTAAATATTGTCTCTACAAAACCTAATGATGATGTGTAAGCAAACAGGTATCTCTCAGGTTGCTTCAGCTGTGTTACTAAACTGCCTTTGAATTGTTAAAACTGAAGCAATGTTTGCATTCTACTTTTCATTCAGCTTTTATTCTGTTCATCTATTTTATTTTGCCTTTCACATGATGAGACAGGAAAAACAGATAAATCCCTTTCAAGAAATTCCCTTCCCCTTGTGCTGCTTCCTCCTGTAAGTTTTATTGTCTGTTCCTCCTGACTGCTAACCTGAGATGCATTGGGTTGCAAACACTTGGACTGGGAAAGGTAAGGTTTAGATAAAATGTCTTTCCCTAAAATTTTTAGAAAACTCACAGATGATATTGAACATGATGTTGAAAAAATGTTGCCAGCCTTTTTCCTTCTTTTCTGAAAGTTGAGTTTGTGGACAAAAGAGTCTTGATTGTGTCTTTTTGACAGGTCAGAGATTATATGCTTAGAAATATGTTCCTGTAGTGATTAGACACTGGTGTGTACAAAAAGGGTAACATTGAATATATCCGTTTACATCTGCATGAAAATGTAGGTATTTCGCCTTTTGTTTAGAATATTGTATTATTTTTTCAAAGAATAGACCTTTTAAAATTAATATCTCAAAATCTATGGAGTACCTTTAATTTGGACCATGTCTACTTAAAATGAGAATTTGTCTCCAAATTGTTCTAAAATCTTCCTTCCTCTAAGGCCAGATTTAAATAACATTTAGCTATGTGTTTAAATTCCGTTCTGAATGTGTTAAACTCCTCATGTGTACACTTTCCACAAACCTTTCAAGGTTTTGGTTTTTTTTTTGGCCTCATGTTGGTGAAATGGTTTTGTATCTTTTTGTCTTTCCTTCATGTCATGCTGACTGAACACCTGAAAAAATATTCATGTATAAATAAGAACAAATACTGATCAAATACCTCAGAATGTGTCAATAAATTTCATTTAAATAAAAAATCACATTAATCATGGTTGTGGTTTTTTTTCACTTTCAGTTGATAACAAATGGGACAGCATTGTTTGCAGAACTAAAAAAATTTCGGGAAAGAATAAAGAAAATGGATGGGAAGTTAATTTCAATTGCTATCCATGAAACTAGATTTTTAATCTGGATTTTTAAATCTAGGTAAGGACTAAACTTGTGCTGTGCGCATCTAATCAAAATTATTGGATATAAAAGTACTCAGCTGATTTCTAGCAGACTATTCTGCAGTCACAGGCTTTGTTCTTTATTCTTCATGTGGCAGCCAGCTTCCTTTTCTAATGACTATTTTGTTTTTCTAAGGGCTGTTACTTTTGCAGGGTCTGTTTCCCAGACCCAAAGAGTAGATGTCTAGTTACCTGGACAGTTCTGATCCAGAGCCAAAGCACTCATTTCTGAGTAAGTGTTTGTATTTGTTATCCAAGAAAGGGGAGGAGGGCAAGGTGGTGGTCCGAATGTCTGATTGAGATCCTTTTTTTTTTTGCTTTTTTTTCTTTCCTTTATGGTTTCTGACGAAAGATTCAACCTCCCTCTCTCTCTGCCTCACTTTTGAGATTTCTGGAAATATGGTATTGCTGCTGGTTATTCTGTTAGCCTGAATTGCATTTCTCTCTCAAAACAGAGATTAAATCTTTGTTATCTATGAAAAATATTCACTTCCTCAGAGTACCTGAAACAAATTCTGTGAAACATGTAGTTGTCTGTAAAGCACTCTGAAGATCAAAAAGCAGTTAATATACATTTAATGACAATAAATAGCCAAATAAAACTGAACAACTAAAAATAAAAGTTACCAGAATGACCATTCCTTCCTGGGCAGGACACAGCTGATAATGCTACAAATAAATTTTTAGTTCAGATGGTTATCACAGGGGTTTGACCCCTACAGACATATATCCAGAGATATATCCTCTGATTTCCAAACCCTAGAGAGATGCTGCAGTGTGCTACCTTCTCTGTGATCAGCTAGTCAGGCCGGCTTGAGAACTGGATTGGTGGTGGTTCTGTGCCCTTTCCACTTTGTCTCACGTGGGGTGTTCCTCAACAGGAGTCTGAGTGGAAAGCATCACAAACTGGGCCATCGCTGCTGCAGAGTGTCTCTTCTCGTGTGAGATGCAGGGTGATCTGCTGCATGTCTAGATGGGACTGGTTTATTTGTTGCATATCCTTAATACTCTGCAGTCAGAACCAAGCCTGGATTTTGTAAAATAATATTCTGGAAAAGGCCTCTGGACCTCAGATCAAGGAAACTGGTTAAAAGTCTACATTTCAATAAAACTGGAGCTACTTTTTTTAGATTATACATCATTGATAGCTCCGAAGATGTCCTTAAAATACCTCCCAGTCTAACGTCAGTGCTGAAGATGCTAAAGCCAGAATGTCACATGTAGCTTAATTTAATTTTAAAGGAAAATTAATTTCTGGATGAAAAGGAAATTCTTTCTATGGGAAAAATCTGTCACAGGTAGAACCACTCTCCTTAGGAAAGTTGTACATTTTTATTTCTTACAGTTCCTGTTGTCATACAAACCTCTTGCATGCTTTTAGCACAAGTAAGTAGAAAACAGCTCAAGATTTCCCAAATATGGATCAGTGCTTCCTACAGGCACCAACAAAGCTTTAAAGTGCATGCTACATTTCAAAAGCTTTCTTAGGCTGTTTCTGTTTAGACAAAGGGTTTCTTCAAAGCTTCTGAAGTGTATCATTATCAGACTTCGAAAGCAGACAACAATCCCTACTTGTCACCATGAGAATTAAAGTTTTAATAGAAATGTTGACCAGAAGAATTCTCTCCATGGAGCGCAATTACTATTTACAAGAAAGGTGAACACTGATATCCATAGGCAGCCGTGCTACTGCTTTATCAAACTCCTGCACACCAAATGCAGACACTTTAATCTTTCTATCAAATGTGAAAAAACCGCACATCTGAAGTCTTTCCTCTTCTCCCATTAAATTACAAATCCATTTGCTTCTTGATATTATCAGCATTTTAAAGATGTGTAATCCTGGCCATAAGATTGCTTTTAATCCTCTAATAGCTATTTAGCTGATTTCTTTGTAAAAGCCCATCCACACTCCTTTCATGTTATATTACCCAGTGTCAATAACATGGCCAAAGAAAACCAGGAGGCACTATAGAAATGTCATGTTCAGAGAGTAAAGCAATCAGGGTCTATTTATCTCACTGGAATAAGTGAATAGGGATAGCCCACACAAAAATAAAGAACCTTTGAAAACATTTGTCACTGGCATACATGGGAAGGAGGCAAAACAAGATCCAAAACATTTTGAAGAGAAACTCTCAAGTGGCATCAATAGGAGAGCCCTGCTGAAGTTACCTGAGGCCAATCACCGTCGCTGAGCAAGGTCTTAGAAAGTGTCTCCAAAACAGTGTAAGCAAAGATAACTTCAGCAGGTGCTAATCGCTGGTAACCTTCAGCATATAAGTAAATGGCTACACAGCAACAGGTAAATTTGTTCTAGACAAATGGGGAGCAGCAAAATGGTAAGGCAGCAGCTGTACCTAGCTCTTCTGCAAGGCTGTCCAGCTACAGATGAGGAAGCTGTGTAAACACAGGATGAACAACATTTTCCATCAACCTAAAGGTGTGCTTGTAGGAAAAAGTCTTCTATAAATGCTCACTCATGTATTTTCCACTTTTTTACGCATTTTTCCTACCTCACTGTGAATATGTCCACTGACACAGCAATGAAAAAATTCTCAAAATTTCCCTTGCTGGAAGAAAAAACTAGGGAAGTAAAGGTGCTTCTAAAGGTAGATGTCTCTCTCCATACCTCAATAAATCTCCATATACTCAATGGTGGATCAAATACAGAGAGGGGTCAGGCTAGGATGCTGGTGAAATGAGCACAGAGTGGCAAGGTGGCACTGCTGAGAAGATACCCCAGAGCTGGCTGAAAAAGTTATGGCTCATTTACCCTGAACCAGGACCCTGGAAGATCAACAGGAACCAGCGTGTTCATTTATTGTGCTGTTCAAGAGGCTGGTAGTGTTTTTCAGGAGATAAAGGGCCTCCTTTTTTTGTCTTCAGAGTGTCCTACCCACTCATATCCATATTGTGAGATTATTCCTCTGACCCTGAGGTCTGATCAGCACAACAGACACAGCTAGCTGGTGGGTCGGGGACACAGCACCCAGCTCTGCTTGAGTGGCAGTGGGATTCTGGAGAGGCAGATGATGGCAGGGTGGGAGAAGGGCTGTTGCCTCACATTGGGAACGAGATGGGGGAGTGCAATGTGATCTACTGCTCTCTAAAAGCAGGATTCAACAGGTCCTGTTTTAGCATTCACACTTCACTGACCTCTTGTATCACTCAAAATGTTCTCATTTAAAAAGCCAATGCAAAAAGCAGGCCTGAGAAAAGACAAGTGATCTTACCACAAGGGCTTTAAAGGAACAAGTCAAATGAGCTTTTCTCACTGGATAAAGCTGTGTGTGAAAGTCACCTAGTGTCACATGTATGCTTGTTTATCACCCTTGTTAGAACTTTTCCCTCCATGGCCTGAGCATGCAGCATGCACACAAGGTACAACCAGCACCATGGCAGCTACTTGAGTATATGAAGGGTGTGGATAGGTCCTTTTACCAGGCCTGGACTGAGGGTAAGAGTAAAGGTTCAGAGCTCTAGTCTGACAGTGAGAAACAGCATTGGAAGGAAAAAAACTTTGCCCAGTTGCAAACTTAGTTGAAAAATGAAGTGGACGACAACTAAAACCCAACTCAGGAATGGATACTATGGGTATGTGCAGAGGCTGTGTTTATTGGATACACTTCAGAGGAACAGCCCAAGAAAAGGTTAGTTTAACTGGTTTCCTTTTATTTGTCACTGCTTACACAAGAACCATTCTTCCCTAAGAAACATGGTAGCTGCGCACGTACAAGCAGGGAAGGCCAGGGTACCCATGGCCCAGTCCTGGAGCAGAGCTCTGCCACTGTGCTTTTCCTGGGGAGACCAGGAGCTTCGTGCAGCCTCACACCTTGCAAATCCAAGACAAAGCTCATTGGCATTTTTTGGTCTGCTTTCCAATAGAAGCAAAGCTTAGACTATGGTCTGTGAGATGTCCTGTCTCCAAAAGCTTCTGAACCTCCAACTGATTTTCAGCCAATCCTCATGGGAAGAGAGTCTCAAAATGCAAAGAAAATGTCTCTCTCTTTTTTTTTTTTTTTTTTTTTTTAAAGTAGGGGTTGGGCAGAGGTGGAGAGCCCAGTTTAGGGCTTATGGCCCTGAGTGCTGAGCTGTGGTGCTTCATGCTGGGTCAGATTCCTGTGCCATTCAATTGCTGGAGATCACAAGCCCTGGGGCAGACACAGAAAACAGGCAGTATATCTGCTCTTCAGCCACCTGCAGTCATAACTTGGTGTAGTCATGTAAACTGAGGGGATTTGTCAAGGTCAAAACACCCACCTGTGAAGCTAGGTGGCTGAAGAATCTGGTTCATTACCACCGCTGTCTTTAGATAAGTCTGAGGGGGACAATACTCTCAAAACTATGGGTTACAGGGGTGGGGAGCAGCCAGCAAGCCTGTATTTCACTCTGAGTTCCCTCACTCTTTTTCAAAAACTTTGAAGCCAGGCTTGTGGGACTCACTGTCATTTGGGAATGATCCTGCATTTGCTGAAGCATCAGAAGTAAAGTCTGTGTTACTGTGGACCTCAGATTTTATCAGTTATGGTTTTGCAGGTGCAGGAAATTAAAAGATACATTGGTATGGATCATGTTTTTTAACCAGGCTAAAAGAAGCTTAGGAGTCCATACAACTCTCTGCCAATTTCCCTCTTGAAAATTTTGGAGACCCCTCATCTCACTTCAGATATGACTGGAGATAGAGGTCTCAAAGACAAGAAATTCCTACATGGTCCATGAACACTGTTGGGAGTGGAGTAGAAAGACATGCCAAATTAGAGTCCTTACAAAGGAGAAAGCTAACACTGAATTATCTTTTCAGTTTGACCCACATGATGGTCAGCCAGCCCATGAGCACTAGCTGGCCATCAGCAGGTACGCATGCCTTGTGCTAGTATAACATGCTGCCTCTTCTCTGTTCTACTGAGGTCACGGGATGAAAATATGAATATTTTGAGGGAGTTTGGGATTTGAGAGGGGGAAGCTGAATGAATGGACTGTGAAAGGCTGAAGGGTTGAAAATGTGGGGAAGGTAGTAGGCAGTGAAACCTGGGAACATACAATACAAATCCAAGTCAAGCTGCATTTGCTGTGCTGCTCACAAAGCACCTTGCTTGTCCCCATGATTTTATTTTGATGCGGTGTGGTTCTGGGCATATATAGCAGATTTTTGTGTTCCAGCATTGTCAGCCGTCGGCACTGAATCCTAACCAACCTCTTCAATCTGCACTGAGATCACAAAGAGAACAAGTAGTTACAAATAAATGGAATTTTCACATCTTTTAATGTATTCACTTTACTGTCAGCGTTATGCTGTATTAGGCTGCTCTTTAGATGTATCTTTTTAAATTTACAAAGCACTGAGGAAGTCCCAGGCTCAGCTGCAGAGTGTTTATCCCAGGGGAAGGCTCATGCGGAGGTGATGTGTGCGTCTCCACACCTAGAGGTGTTAAAGATCACTGGTGCTTAATGAATGAAACTGATAATAAACTGTGTAATGCATAAATGAAGTAAGCCAGATGTACAAACACAGGAGTGTGTGTTGTGGAGTTTGTGCATAGGAAAAGGAGGAAGGGTGGCAGATGGGTAGAAAATAAAGTGGTTTTGAAGTGTGGCACACTGCTTGGTATCACATCAGCTGCATGGCTGAAACAAGGGAAATGGGAACAAATAGGGGACACCTTTAGGGAAGATTAATTCCTGAGGATAAAAAATAAAACAACTTTAATATAATATATTTGCAGGCAAACCCAGTGGAGATAAAAATGCTGTGAGATTTTGCATAGCAGAAATGCTAATGAGAGTGAGCAAAGCAGCCACTCTCATGGACCAGGACTTAGAGAGAGCCATAGGTAGGGCTGGAGAGAGGCACGACTCCCTCCCTGGCCACACCACCAGCCCTTGTGTGTGTTTTTCACCATTTAAAGCGCTTTCCTCTTTCCCCCTCATACTTATTCTCCTCCAGTGGGAGAGAGGAGTGCTCCTGCTTTGCATCTTTTGTCCAGGGATGCCATGAGTTCAGGGAGGACTCAGGTTTGCCCCTTAAGGCTTTGCTCACAAATGGCTACATTTGCTGCCTCTGTCACAAGGCAGAAATGAGAGTCGGGGCAGGCTGGGGCTGAACTACAGCGTGGGCCTCAAACCTGAAGGAGAAAAACAGAATAGTGGAGAGAGTAAGAGGAATCCAGCATCATGATGAGAGTTGGAGCAAAGGGTCTTGAACATGGACAAAAGCAAAGCACAGCAGGCCTCTCTTAAATGAGGAGTTGCACCACTGGCACCTCCTTCCTCCTCCAGCCCCCAAGCTGGGAGTCAGGAGTGCTGCTGGGAACTGTGGGAACATTGTGCTGGGCATCACAGGGGAAAGAGAGAGCGCTGGCTCTTTGAACGGGGTTGAGGAAACAAGGGCAAAGTCTGTAGCATGAATGTCCCACCTAACCCAGTAAAATATTCATCAGAAAGAAGAATCAGAGAGCTGTAGGCTCCGCTGGTCATGATGGAAAGCCTTGCCAAGCTATAGAAAGGTCTGTTCCCTGCTGCTAGCGTTTTTCAGAGGCTGGATATAGGCAATAATAATAATAATATTAATAATAATAATAATAATAATAATAATGCCCGCTTCCTATTGTCATAGCCATTGATTCCTCTAATTTTCCTCTCCTCCCTTCTGTCTACCCCTGTAGCTCTGGCTGTTGCTACAGGGGCATGTCCTCCCTGTGCATTTTGTGTCCTTCTCATACAGCAGCCTGATTTTGGTGTCCCTTCTTGCTGACACCTCAGCTGATCACACTGTGCACAGCCCTTGATGAAGACGGTCATGCCTCACGGCACCTGGGTGGAAGGTGGGTAGGGAGCTGCTTAATAAGCAAAATCTAAATTTTAATAAAAGCCCAGCCTCTATCAGAAAAGAAGCAGCAATATGATTTTACCACCAGCCATTGTGCAAAAATGGCTGAGATCATAGCACCTGCATGATGGTGAGTCTGTCTGCCTGCACCACATTTATCTGCCATTCGTCCTTTCTTGTCATTGCAAAATACCTCCAAACATATTTCTTATCAAAGTCGTGAGCAGTTGTGAGCAGGCTGTGCTGTAGCTGGGGAGTGGAAGGGGTGATTACAGAGTTCAGCCCACCTGCCATCAGGAGCCGAGTGATAAACCCAGATTACTTCGGCCCTGGGTCTTCCCTCTGTTTCAACAACAGCATGGCCCTACTATTGCCTCTGTTCTGGGAACACCAGTAGATCCTGCCCCATCTCACTGGAAAACATCACGGGGCTGCCCCTGTACTGCTTTATGAGGAGCTGGTTGCAGCCATGGTACTGCTGTGAGCTCAAGGGGCTGCTTGTCTTCTGTGTGAGTGGAAGTGCCTGAGTCCCCTGTGCTCATAGATAAATCTTGCATGGCACCCAGCTCTGGTATTGCAAAGCTGGCATCTGCATCTATTCTATTCTTCTCTATTCTATTTTGTTCTCATATATGACAGGTAGAGTGAGGGTGGCAGGGACAAAGAAATCTCTCTGCTAGTCTGTCATGCCAACAATACCACCAGCATCCTCCCTGCCATCAGCACCCTACTGCTGCCTAATGCAAATGATTGCTGAAGCCAGGCAAAAAGCCATGAAAAGCCCCTCCCTGTTCCACTATCGCCTTCCTCAGCACCCCAGCCCCAGCAATACCCTCCCAACACAGCTGGGTAACGCTGCAGCCCCAGTTCAGAGGGTGGCACAACCCAAGGGGCTTGTTAGGACAGATCAAAGCTGAGCACGCACAGCATGTCATACTGCACAAATGCGAGGCATGTGCCTCTGTTTGTGTGTGGCGTGCTCTGTAGCCTTGCATTTTGCAGTGCTATGAAAGCTTCAAAAGTTCCATTTATGTTAACAAGCCCATAAAGCATGAGGTTATTAAATGTTGTTTATAGTACTCTGTCTGAGAAGCTCATTCAATCACCAGCTGGTTCGATTTTTACTAAAAGCGAGTTTCATGAGGGCGCCAAGTTGTAGCTGTGTGTTGAAAGAGCAAGAAAAACATCAGCAATGCCATCACCACGCAATAGCTGAACTACTCTATAGTAGAGGTGACCGGTGTTTTCAGAGTGATGTTCCCCAGGGATCAGGGTAGTCTTGTTCAACATTTTCATTAATGACCTAGATGAAGGGATGGAGTGTACCCTCAGCAAGTCTGCTGATGATATGGAACTGGGAGGAGTGACTGACACACCAGAAGGCTGTGCTGCCATTCAGTGAGATCTGGACAGACTGGAGAGTTGGGCGGAAGGGAACCTCATGAAGTTCAACAAGGGCAAGTGTAAGGTCCTGCACATGGTGAGGAATAACCCACTGCATCAGTATAGGTTAGGGTTGACCTGCTGGAAAGCAGCTCTGCAGAGAAGGACCTTGGGATCCTGGTGGACAGTAAGTTAACCATGAGGAAACAATGTGCTCTTGTGGCCAAGAAGGCCAATGGAATCCTGGGGTGCATTAAGAAGAGTGTGACCAGCAGATTGAGGGAGGTTCTCCTCTCCTTCTATTTGGCCCTGGTAAGGCTATGTCTGGAGTGCTGTGTCCAGTTCTGGGCTCCTCAGTTGAAGAGGGACAGGGAAATACTGGTGAAAGTCAAACGGAGGGCTACGAGGATGGTGAAGGGACTGGAACATTCCTCTTACGAGGAAAGACTGAGAGGCCTGGGGCTGTTTAGCCTGAAGAAGAGAAGGCTGAGAGGGGATCTGGTTAAGGTTTATAAATATCTGAAGGGTGGGTCTCAGGAAGATGGCGCCCAGTGATAGGATGAGGGGCAATGGGCACAAACTGGAACACAGGAAGTTCCACCTCAACATGAGGAGAAACTTCTTTCCTGTGAGGGTGACCAAGCATTGGAACAGGCTGCCGAGAGAGGTTGCGGAATCTCCTTCTCTGGAGACTTTAAAAACCTGCCTGGACACGTTCTCGTGTAACCTGCCCTAAGTGAACCTGCTTTGGCAGGGAAGTTGGACTAGATGATCTGTAGAGGTCCCTTCCAGCCCCTACTATTCTGAGATGAATGTAATGTTGTCTCTGTGATTGAAAAAAATGTTGCGTTTGAACATTTAAAATTTTTTTTTCGGTTAAAAATTTTTAGCATATTTTCTACAAATGTTACTGGAATTTTACAGAGGTCATTGTCTTAAAGAGCACATTTCAAATTTGCATCTTTGTTGAAAAAAGTTACAGTTTAGGTAATTTCATCTCCTGGTAATCACCACAAGACTTTATTAAGTTGTTGCATATGTGGAATGATGAGTATCAGAAGCTGTGGCTGGGCAGGAGATGGTCATGCAGCATAAGGATTAGGTGAGAACAATACAGTCAGTGTGGCATCATGCCAGGCAGGCATTTGCAGAGAGCAGCTGGACAGGAACAGTGGAAAAAAAGAGTTTAGACTGAGTTAAAGGAGATGCCTGTTCACATGTTGGGAAAGAATCCCAAGGTTTCATCCACGTGGGACTACTGGGAAGCTGGTACTAAGAGCACATTCACAATCTCAAGGTTGTTGTTGTTTGTTTGTTTTTTTCCAATAAGGCAGAATAAAAAAGCTCAAAAGCTTTGGAGTGTCATTGGAAGAACAGATGCTATCTTTTTCTGAGGCTACTTGGGATGGAGCTTTTTGGAGAATAGGTTTTATTGAGAAATTTCCAGTACCTCTTAATTTCAGCCAGGTTATATATGTAAAAATATTACAATACAGATGCTCTGAAGGGAAAGCGTGTATAAGCCAGGCTGTCGGATAGCACTAGGAGTATATTCTACCTGGCACATTATGAATGTGAGACAACACCTACCTGGTTAAATCATATAATGCCTTTCTGTCTTGTTTTTTGTCCTAGATTCAGTGGGACAAACTCAACCCCTCATGAAAGATTTGGCAGCTCTCTCCGAATCCTGAACCCTATCCAAGTGATAATTATACCTGTTTGAAATCTGGGAGCCAAGAAGTAGCCTCCAGCCACTCAACAAAGGCTGCTCCAGTGCTCCGAGGAAGCGATGCCGACACTTCCCTTCTCCTTGTCTGCCTCCTGCTGAAACACATTTGCAGAGTTTCCGAAGCCTCTGAGGCTTTTCCAGAGGTCTGGTGGAACCAGACCCAGTATCTCATGAAGTATCATCGCATGCAAAAACAAAGAGATACCCCTACAGGCATAGTTAATGCAGACAAACCTTAATGGCTTTTTTTCCCCTCTTCCAGATGCAAATGTATAATTAATCTCAGTTCAGATTTACATGTTTCATCTGCTTCTTTTAGGCTTCAGGTGTCTTTGAAGGAAGGGAAAGACCCTGTGATTTGATCTGGAGTGCTTAGGATACGCTCAGTGTTTATGTGGGCAGATCTCCTGTGCCCAGTGCTGGTCAGATGTGGAGGCTCCTGGCTAGCAGATGTGGGGCAGGAGGGCAAGAGCTGAGGTGTTTCCAAAGCTGGGTTGTATGAGACCCTTCACCCCAAGCCACTATTTCCCCATGGCTCCTGTGAGCTGTGGCCTGGTGGTGGAAACCTTCTGCAGAGAAGAGGAGCTAATCCTTCAGCAAACAGACCCTGCAAGTCCATGCTCCTGTAGCGTAAAAGAAATTAAAGGGGTAGAGATGAAAAACGTATCCACTTCAAACAGGGAAATTTCTATTTGAAGTGCCGTCTTGAGTCAATCCTTCCCAGCAGCAGCACTTTTTTCCCCTCAGTAGTGTGTATCAATTTCTTCTGACAACAGTTTCATGGCTTCGGGATAAACAAGCCCAACTCCATTGGTATTATATTTTACAACTACAGACAGACCAAGGAGATTAAAATTCTTTGGCTGAGTCACCAAAGATGGAGAGGGGGGAGGCGGGTCCGCCGGGCATTGTGAAAGGTGGGTTGAACACAAAGCAAACTGAATCCAGCCTTTAATCTCCAGCGCTGCCATGGAGGCCAGGCCTCTGCCTGCACTGGGAGGAAGGTGGACGCAGACAGCGGGCAGTGAGGGCAGAGCTAAGGGGACACCATCACAAGGGGCCATGTGTGCTGTGGAGACGGCAGATGTGGCTTTCTGCCCTTGCGTGGTGGCTGACTCAGGGCTGGTGAGGCCTCAGGGCTCTTCGCACTCCTTACAGCGCAATATTAATTTCTCATTTCCCTAGCAAACACAAGTAGCTGAAGAAGAAAATCATTTCTGGTTGATCCACAAGGGCTTTGTTTTTGTATTGTTTTCCTGCCGGAACTAAAGGCCTCCCTTAAATGTTTTCTTCCCCAAAGTGCAGCATTTTGGTTTGATCTCAGTATTTTTTGAAGTCCTTCACAAAGTAAAGCAAAATGAAACCCTGTGTGCTGACGTCAGTCAAATGCTGTCCCTTTTCCTAGTCCACCCTCCTTTCCCACCTTCATGACTAAACCCTCTGATGAATTGGATGTGAAGTCTAGATGAGTCAAATATGATTTATCAGCAAAAAACATCTGCTGGAGGAAAACCACCTTGTGGCACCCCAGCTTGCTCTGGAAAGCTGCCTTCACTGTAGGGGTAGCTAGAGGGAGCTGGTTTAGGACATTGATGGAAACCTCTCTACGTAAGGCTGCCTTGTGCACAGCTTTAATCCCTTTGTACAGATGGAACTGGAGCCAATGAGAAGCTGCCATTGGATTATTTTATCTTAGAGTCTATGTTTTTTTTTATTGCATCAGATTGTGGTTTTAAACCTCAGCATCCAGCCGAGCCACCACTCCTCCACACTTGACATTATCCTTGCGAGCCAGGGAGATGGGGTTAATTCTGGCCTAACACTGGGACATTCAGGAGAAGTCCTCCAAGAGCCTTGGCCTCCGGCACTTCTTGTCCATGTCTTACCCCCGTGTTAGCTTCAGCCTTCTCTCATGATGTCATCTCCTCTTGCAAAGAGGAGTCAAGGCTGCACCTAGATAGAGCAACTCAGTGAGTTTTCGTATGTGAGGAGTAAGAGCTTGTGTCTTCATCCTTGTGATCAAGATAATGGGACCCGAACATCTCAAAGAGCAACCTCACGCTCTCTAAGCTTCTGTCACTTAACACATGAACACACGCAGATGGCAAGAGTGAGGTAGCATGTTTAGCACTTCACACAAGTCTAGGTCCTATATCCTCAGAGCACAGAGGAGTTTAGGCACCTCAGACCCCTACCCAAAATCACCAGGAGGAACTGCGCAAGCGCAGGACTGAAAAAGCTAATTATAATACGAAGCGGGGGAAAGGCGGGGTTAGGGAATTAAAATGTATAGGCTCATTAAAACATACAATGTTTTACTGTATAAATATGAGATCGTTTGCCACTTCAGGCGCGAGCCGTTGGTGGAGCGAGGTCTCCCCGGCCGCCCAGCGCTGTTTTTGCTTGCTGTACCGCTTGCTTTAATTTAATAAACTTCTGATTGATTTAGAGACAAGAAACTGAGTCTCTGCAAGTTTCATTGATAACACTAGCACTGAACTCAAGCTGAGGATCTGGCTCAGAGGCTCTGCTGTGTAGAAAGAAGACTACAAAAAACTTTTATAAGTTTTGCAGTGACTACTTTAAACTCTGAACAGCTTACAAGCTTTTCTGCTTTCAGTTTAGATCGTGAAAGGAATGAACCCATCCCTCCAGCAGTGCTAGAAAATGCAGAAGATGCCCATCTGCTGCACACCTTCAGGGCTGGCACTAAGCATGGGACAGGTGGGGCCAGGCTCTGCAGAGAGGTACTGCCATGCTCAGCAAGACTCGTAGGTGCAGAATCAGAGCTTAAATAGGAATAATTGATTAAAGGTAAGAGTAAAGAAAGTGGGTTTTATCCTTGTTTGCAGATAGGGCATCAAGACATGGGAAGATGAAGTGAGTTGGTACAGGCTGGACAAGAGTGCTGAAAGCTGCTCTCCAGATATGTAACCAAATGCCTCAGCCTAATGCCGAACTTCACACTCCAGGAACTGCTCTGTGACTTTCTGCCAGAGGAGCAGGGAGGAAAGGAGTTAGCAATGGTCCTCTTGGCTGCTATTGATAATCATAAAATAGTTTGAATTCCTGCCCGAGAGACAAGGAAACGAATATTTGTCTCACAAACAAGGCCTCATGCTTCTCAATCAAGATAAAACTTCTGTCTCATCCACTGACCATTAATGGAAGAGCTCGAGGGGTCTGGCAGGGAGAGCAGCCAGAAGCCTTCTGTGTCCTGAGCTAACGGAATTTGTGGAGGCCTTGCCCAGGTTGCCTGCAGCCCTGGGGCTGAGGTGGGGAGGGATGGGAGAAGCAGGAGGGACAAGCCCTCACCAGAGCAGTACCCAGCTCCTGGCATGCCATGCATCTCTGAGCAAGGGTCTCCCTCCCTGCTCCCCCGTCCAAGGCCCAGATGGCTGCCCTATGGGCACTGCAGCCTCTCTGAGACCCCTTCCTGGGGGCGGGAGGTGTGTGAATTCTGTGCCATGGAGGTGCTCACTGGGCCTCTTAGGGGAGGAGAGCACCCAGCACAGCCTGCACAGCACTGTGTGCACCCAAAGTCACCCTCCTGCAGCACTCCCCCACATTTCAGGCTGGGCAAAGAAGTTTCCACAAGCAGAGAGGTTTCCCCTCCACCCCAGGGCTCAGTCAGGGGCTTCAGGCCTGCAGGCATACACAGGCTTGTGTCAAGAAGGAGGTGGACAAAGTCCTTTCTGGGCTGGACTCAAAATACACAGATACTCAAAATGGAGAAGAAAACACTCAAAATACTAAAAAAAAATCAAAATGGAGAAGAAAGTGCTTGTCACAGTCCTTTCTGTATCTGCCTGATAAAAACCTCTCCTATTAGAGGTGAATGGAGAGAATCCCTTTAGCAGCCACTACAGTATAAATACCCTCCAGGGAAAGAATAATTTACAGTGATACTTTTTTCTTCCTCATCCAAGAAGTGGTTAAGGATTTGGCAGGGCAACAGTGGAGGAACTGATCAGCCTACCTATGATTTTAAAGCTTGATAACTTGTCTGTGAATGCCACAAATTTATAACCCAACAATAATGTTAGTCAAAAATAAAACAACCAGATTGCCTTTTTTATTAAAAAAAAAAAAAGATTGAAAGTGCAAACAGGCTACAGTCCTTAAAAGCTAAGAGCTGGGTAACCAGGTGATTTATTGGCAAGACCTTCCTCCAGCTGGGAAACCCACCTTTTCCTTCTGCTTGGAATGACAAAAAAAGTTATGGAATTTTAGTATTTTTTGACAGTACAACCTGGAGACTGCTACCTGAGTAATGAAACAGAAACAAAGCACAGTGCTTGTATCCAGAGACCTGACTGCTGTAACCCAAAGAACTCAAGGTTGCTCGCCACAGAGGGATGCTGCTGCCCAGGGAGGTTTGGGTGGCTGGTCTACATCCTTCCCGCTGCCCTGGGGGGCAAAGAGCAGTGATTTGGGGCAGCAGCACGCGTGGGTGCTCCTGCTAATGTAGAAGAGCTAAGGTGAAGCTGTACACAGTCCCTTGTACACTGCAAGCTAGGCAGGATTCAGAGATCCAGATCCTCCATTATTTCAAGTACTTTGCTTGCTTGCTTTTCATCTCCCTTCTTTTCCCCTAAAATTTTGTCATAAAACCCTGAAGTCTTGTTCTTGGGTGTGTATATTCACAACTGCTGGCAGACTGCTGTTCTTCCTGGGAGGCTCTTCCCTATGAGGGTGCTCAGGTTTAATAATCTCCTCCTGCTTAATTGACCCAGGTAATAAGCTGCTGCTCTAACACATCAGGGCTTGGACCTTATCGCGTACACAGCCACTGCCACATCTTCCCCTGCGGGAGCTGCACCCCTCCTTCCCCTTGGGTGCCTGCAGGGGCCCTCTCCCCACCTATTTCTTCTTCCCTTCCTGACACATGGCAGGGGGACAGGTTCCCCGGGTTTGTACTTCACAGGTAAGAGCAGAAAGCCTGACCTACCAGACCTCCCATCCCACACCAGCTCACTGGAACTGAGAACAGAGAGCAGAAGAGCCTGGGCTCCCACCTCACCTCCCCAGCATGAGGCACAGCTTGTGCAGGTGGAAAGGTGTCAGTGCCTTAGTTTCCTCAGACACCGAGGGAAAAAAGGGAGAAAAAGTTTTCCCCACTTCCAACTACCTTCTGGGCAAAGCTGAGCCTAAGCAGAAAGCTGGGTGCTGGCTGTAGGTCAGCTGGGGTAAGGGAAAGGGGGATAGCGATCAGGCTGCTTGTGGCACCTCTTTTTAGGAACAGGCTCCATCACAAGGCTGGCTCAAACACCTCACTACGTGAAGGCAGCTCAGCTGCTGCGTGTCTTTTGCTAAGCCCGTAAATGTTAGATTAAGTGCTGGCAGATTACTCTATTTCCCTTTCCTGGTCCTAATCTCCACAATTAAGACTAGTGATTATTTTGGTTTCTGAACTTTATATACAATGTAAACTGAAGCTTTGGGAATGAGGACACAGTAAGATGGGGATGTGCTCAGCACCACAGAAGCCAGCAGCAGCAGCAGCCCAGGCTGGAGTTGGCTTGGTGGGTGCCTGAGGGGGCTGAGCAGTAAATCTGCCTGGGGAGTTCAGGGACTTTTTTGTGCCCCTCTGCTCCCCCATCTCATATGCTGCTCGGCACTCCCCACGCTACAGAGAATGACTCCTACCCTCCTGTTAATGTATTGTAATTAAAAACCAAACTAAAACAAACCACCAGAAACCACATAATTATTGGTGTTTTGTGTGTGCCAGGAGGTTCCCATCTTCCTCTGCCTCCCCCAGTGCAGGGGATGAAGCACTTGTGCCTGGTATCGCCCTGGCTGGGGAGCTGCAGAGCTCCTGCTTTTCCACTGTACGGCTCCCATTGCCACCTTGCCAGGCAGGAAGCCAGAGGTGCTGGTGATTCAAACCCCTTGCACTAGGACAGGGCTCAAGAGAGCAAAGAGGATGCCAGGTAGAGGCAGGGCCTGCTGCTCAACTGAAGTCTCCCTTCTGCAGGCAGGGGAGCGTGTTGGCACATGCTGCAGGAGGGATATTGCTTTGTCTGATTGCTTTGAAGACTGGGGGGTAGAGGGAGAAGAGAAGAGGCCAGTTAAGTATGTTTATGTTTGAGAGGAACAAAGGAGAGTGGAGGAGAGGGTGGAGGTGCCTGCGCCAGAGATGTGTCAGAGATCACTTGTTCCTCCTGGGCCAGAACATCAGCCTGGGACCACCAGCGGAGGAGGAAGCAGGGAGAGGAAAACTAGAGCAGAGAAAAAAAAACTCCCAAGAGACTTAGGATGGTGACAAACATGAGACAGGTTAGACAGGAGGTTCCCAAACAGTGGGGTGTGTGATACAGCACAAATATACCACAGCAGACAGCACGGCAAGCAGGTACCCTGCTGGGTCCTGGTTTCCCTTGGGGGAAGCTGAGTTCAGAAGCCCCGGCGTACACTAAGTTTAACCAAGTCACCAGAAAGAGACATCAGCTGCATCCCAGCCCTGCCGTCTGTTATGGCAAATGAAACATGGGTGCCCCTGACTGCAACACTGCAGGAACTACCTTCCTGGGGGGCTCCGACACAGCCCTGCCCCTCTGCCTCGCACTGCACCGTGGCTAATGGCACCCCCAGCACGGGGGAGGCATTTAGAGGACCTTCTGAAAGAGTCACTCACCAGCAACAAAGTACTTCTGTGTTTGCTATTTAATGCTAATAGTGACGGGACTGGAACAGCACCTGCACAAGCCCCTGAGCACACTGCCCACAGTCAGTTCCTGGCACAACAGGAACCACTGCCCATGCTTTCCGTTGCTGCACAGCACCAGTCCCTGCAGCCAGCATGGTGAACGCAGAGAGAAGGAAGGCGCCATTGAAGCCACCACCAGAGATGATGTCTACTTTCCATAGTCTCTGGTTTTGGCTGGTCCAATCTGTAAGTTACAGAATCATAGAATTATTAAGGTTGGAAACGACCGCTAAGATCATTGAGTCCATCAACCCAGCACTACCATGACCACTAGATCATGTCCTGAAGTGCCACGTCTACATATTTTTTGAACACCTCCAGGGTTGGTGACTCCACCACCTCCCTAGGCAGCCTGTTTCAATGCTTAACCACTCTTGTAGTAAAGGAATTTTTCCCAATATCCAACCTAAACCTCCCCTGGCCCAACTTGAGGCCATATTCCCTTGTCCTATTGCTAGTTACTTAGGAGAAGAGATCAACACCCACCTCTACAACCTCCTTTCAGGTAGTTGCAGAGAGCAGTAAGGTCTCCCCTCAGCTTTCTCTTCTCTAGACTAAACAGTCCCAGTTCCATCAGCCACTCCTCGTAAGACGTTCTCCAGACCCCTCACCAGCTTTGTCGCCCTTTTCTGGACCTGCTCCAGCACCTCAATGTCTCTCNACACACTATTTCTAATACAAGCCAGGATGCCATTGGCCTTCTTGGCCACCTGGGCACACTGCTGGCTCATGTTCAGTCGGCTGTCCACCAGCACCCCCAGGTCCTTCTCTGCCAGGCAGCTTTTCCAGCTAAACCATCCTGTTCCCAAGCAGAGTAAGGTAAGTGCAGTAAGCTATTTGTTCTCACTAAAAAGAAGCCTGCATCCAAGGACTGGTTTTATTGCCCTGGCTGAAAGCAGACTTAACACAGACACCACATTCAAGCTGCAAGGCCAGCAAACCTGCTGCGGATCATCACACGGACACCTGAATCAACTAGTTAGGCAATAGATGAGTGCCTGCAGTTGGACAGAGGTGTGCAACAGCTCCAGGGGTGTGGTGTAGACCCAGATCTCCTACCTGTGGTATCCCACCAAAAAAAAAAACCAAAGAAGAAAAGACCCTAACAATCATTCAGCAAAGCTTTTTTGTTTTTCTGGGGAAGGGATGGAAGCACATCATACATCAACAGATACTTCCAAGTTCTCAGTAACTTTCCACAGGAGCAGGTTGTTTAATAACTACATTGGCTCTTTGGTGTTGCCAAAATGGTTCTGCAGATCCATCTGTATTGCAGCACATGAATTTTAATGCTGCGTGCCATCCCTACCTTCCAGTTTTTTAGATTCATTTTTTTAAATGCAGATTTAAAAAAAGCTAGTGGACAGCACTATTTGGAGAAAAAAGACAAACTTAGAAAAACATCCACATTTAAACAAAGAGCTGGGAGGTATCTTACCATTTTTACTCTTACTTTTTTAGGTGGTTAGGAAACCAGCACTCCATACCAAAACCAGCACTGGCTTTGCAACAGGAAACCAAAATCGACAGCACTTCTTGCATTCTTGAATGGTAATGCATGAATGCTGATGATCAGACAACTAAATGCATACATACGAGAGCACCTGCATGGTACACATAATTTCTGCTTATTGTGAGAAGCTGAGATTTGTCTCTTAAAGGCTATGATAGGTAAAAGTTGAAAGAAGAACTGTGTTCAAGAAATGCTCCTTTATTTTTAAATATGGCTGTTTTAACGGTTTCCTTGCATTCGACATCAGAGTCTGAAATATTTACAGACAGAAATTTCTGCATGGAACATTCACTTCTGCAGAAGACCTGAGACCAACAAATTGTCTTTCAGTCACAGAAGGCTAATTCACATTTCTAAGTGAAATTATTTTCCGTTTAAATTCAGCAAGTGCATCTCAGACCTCAGAAATGGCGACCTGGAACAACGCCCCTGGAGAAAGCAGGGGAAAACAAGATGTGAAGTCAGACCCGCAAGGACTCAAAGCAGTGACTATTACTCCATGTGCTGCTTCTGAACCTGTGGCAAATACAGTATTTGAACTTAAGAAACCAGTGAGCACAAAGTGATTTAAGACGGTAAAATGCTATTATGCCTCCTGAGATCAACAGGTTTCAGCTAAGATCCTAAAGGGATGTTTCATCAAAAAGCACTTGAGCCCATCAATCACTATCTGCTCCTTTTACATGAGCTCCTGGCAGGGCTCCACTCTTGCTTTGAGGTTTTATGTTCCTGCAGCTGCCCTCTTGTGTCTCCACAAAGGCTTACAGGCAAACTCCATCCCCTACCAGTGAGTCGGACCCATCAGGCCTTGAGAAAGACACACGGTAGCTATCACACTCTTGTAATATTGAAGTTGAGACAACAGCACTGCATTGTCCTTCTTTTGCATCCAGCAAGAAATTCTGCCACCGGCACACTTCTCTGCAAGATCTATCAGCTGAAGTCAGAAAACATTGTGGGTTTCAAGCTCATAGATGTACTTAAAAGCGGACAACAGACATTTTAGCCACAGAATAAATATGACACAGTCACACTGCAGTGTCCATCTTCCCATTTTATTTGGAATCCCCAAATTAAACCAATGGGCATGGTCAGCTTCTTCTCCAGTCTTGGTTAATAAATGTAAAAGAAACATCAGAAGTCACATCACACTGAGCCTGACCCTGCACTTGGATTCACTTAAATGAGAGCCGCAGGACACAGCGAGCAGTACCATCCAACTTTTACATTCTTAGGACTTTGCAAAATGTTGGATTAGCACATCTATAAGTTGTTTACCTACAACTTCTACTGGGCAAACAAAATCTCTCAGAGGAACATAATCCTACTGGCATTTCCACAAGTCTGTGGAAGACCTACTTGTACTGAGCCAAGTGCACCAGGTGCTGTGTTAAATGGGAGAGGGTGGGGGAAGAGGGCAGGACTGTGCCTCAAGCCTAGGTAGTCCCTCTCAACCCAAGTGAGAGACCACTCCCAACTCCAGATTTCCTACCCAATTGCCACAAAACATGCAACAATATAGACTATGCGTAAAGGTATCTGCATACAGCGCAACCTCTCCCTGCCAGAAGCCTATACTCTGCCTCTCAGAGTACTTCTATGTGCAGAAAGAGCTCCAGGCACTCAGGTGTAGAGACAACAGGTCTGGTTCATACGCCATCTTCGCTGATGCAGCACAGCAATTACTGACAACTCGGGCAAGTCTGAAGTCCTGCCTGTGGAATCATCAGGCAAATGGCAGACGGACTGCCTATAAAAACCAAGACTGACTGACTTCTTTGCCCTTTCCTCACAAGAAAATAGATGTAACAAGGAGGAGAGGCATTAATTATGCCTAGGAATGGTTACAAATAGGGGTATCCTCAACTGTTGTGTTTCCAGAACAGGGATGTGATATCTGAGCATCCTACAGAGTCCAAGAGGTGTGGGAAGATGATGATTCTAGTCAGTTTTGATTGAGGCCTGGAGACGTCTGCGCATTTCTGCTGCTTTGTCAGTTCCTAGCCTTTGATAACAGCAATAGGTCTCAGTTTAATGGCTTTCTTGCTGATGCCAGCTGCGTGACAGGTGTTAACCACATCTGTCACATTCTTGTAAGACTCTGGTGCCTGGAGGGGGAAGAGAAAAAGAAAAAAAAAAAAGACTGTAAACAACCCAAAGTCACAGGAAGTTAGATGTAGGCTTTAGATATCTCCTCTTCTCTTCACAAAAGTAGAGGCATATTAATTGAGGGTGCAGAAGTAGGTGAACATACTGAGAATTTGGCTACCTTATGTGTCTAAGAAACCTATGAGACACTCAGGTTTCCCATTAAGCTTTCACTGTATTTCAGATAAAATACTCGGTATATTGGTTCAATTTTCCCTGTATTCTCAGATAATCCAGTCCACCAGCATGTGAGAATGTCCAGCCTCATTATCTAGCAGACAGTCTCTCCATCTTCCTGCTTACAGATAGCCTTTAAGATTTATCTTCACTGCCCCTTAGACAGGAATCAGGGTTGAACTCTACAGCTTCCTCCTCCAGCATTCTGACAAGGAAGCTGCTCTTGAATAGAGACTTTAATGTGATCATTGTGTTTGTACAACACCAACACCCGTAACAGCATAAATCCACATGATTAACACACTTCTGAGTGAGTTTGTGAACAGAAAAGACACTCTATTTTGTTAATGCAGAGGAACTGGAAGTCATATACTCAAAGTTTTCTGGTCATTCAAAGTTTTCTTCTTCTTGAGCAAATAACAGGAACTAATCTTAAGAGGCGGATCTCTCATACACCACTAATATTCTATGCGACAGCTGCACTGTTAAGTAAGTTTAAAGCTAGGAGAACATAATCCAAGAAGAGAAGCCATAAAATGTAAATAGTTTCGTGATGTTCACACAGACTTCTCAGTGTTGATTCCTATCACCAGGCAGAAGAGGAAAAAAGCATACCCCCCAAAAGCTGACCGACAGACATCTCCCCTTCCAGCAGAATTTTAGGGACAGGGAAGACTTCATATTGTTTAAAAAAAGGAAAAAAAAAAAAAAGGATAGCTGTATTGGGAATTGCACAAGCTGTACATTTAGAGCACTAGTGATCACTTAGCACTGTGAAGAACCAAGTTAGGGAGGGTCATTCAGCCAAGGAGCAAGACCCCCTTTTCCTTCTCAGATAACAAAATATTAAACTCACTTCTTCCATGACCAGTTTGGGAGAAGCAACACGGATGGCAATGCCCATGTCAGCCAGCTTGTCCAATACATCCTGGAAGTCCAAGTTGCGTCGAGATTTGGCTCGAGACAGTGCACGGCCCTAGACAGAAGTTTTGTGAGTTTTATTTTTTGTAGTGGTTTAGAAAAACAGAACTCTTTCTTATTAAAGAAAAACATTATTACATTATAAGCAAACATAGAATGGCTGAGGGCACAGACCACAGTAAGCCACAATACAGGAATTTAATTTAGACTTTGGATGATGAGCTCCTGCAAAACCCCACGTCTGGTACGATGGCTAGGAAAGTCCCATGTGTACAACGTGCTAGTCTGCAAGTGTCCTTTTACCCACCCACTTGTTGGACAGTGTTCAAGAGTTGGGAGTTTTACTGGAAGCTATTTCTCTTCCTCAATCATCCTTGTCTCACACTGTAAATAACAGAAGAGAAAACACCTTCTAATAACTGAGGAGTTTCACATGGACAACCTCATCATAGTTAATCCTTCTTGTTAGCTCAGAGATACCAGAATTTGGTTAAAGGAGCTCATTCTCCTCATCTTCATCCCAACGTTTGCCTTGTATAAAGAAACATCCCCTAAGTTTTCTGCAGGTGTAGTCAAAACTATTAATTAAGGTACAAAGAGGACTTTAGCATGCAGTCGTCCTGGCCTGGATTACTGTGGCAATGCTACTCTCTACTTGTATAGCCAACAGAGGAATCACGTGCTGGATACCCCTGAATAACCTTCTTCTCTGGACGGCAGTCCATTCCAATCCCTTCCTGAAATGACTTTTTGACTTACAGCTCCATGGCAAGTAGTTCCGAAGGTCTCAGTCATGCCTTGCTCCGTGCCAGTAAGAACATAGCTACAGGTACCCATAGTCCCACCAATCAAAACAGGCTGTCCAGTCAGCTGTGGATGCAAACAAGTATTAATTCACCAAGAAGCCTAAAAAACTCATTATTAATAAAAGTCTGCAAAGAACCACATCTCCAGAAAAGGAGGTCAGGTTCACATTCCTTCAGACCATTCCTGCCTGCCTTGGGTGTCTGGTATCATGGATTCCAAAGAACTAACTGCACTGAAAGATGTACACCAACAGATCAAGACTCGTGTCCAACAGACAGACAAGGCAAATCACCGAAGCCTGACCTAGGTATGAAACACTTCCTTCCCTCTATGATAGTTCAGCCATTGCAGGTGTGGAGCAGAACAGGGAGTTCAGTGTCCCAAATATTAACATACAGACAAGCACAATGTTGCTATTCCACTGGGGTTCCAGTGCTGTCAGCTCAGAAGAACTCACAGCATTTAGGTCTCTGTTAAAGACCTAAAATGGTCTGATTAATCCAGAATTCTCTTCTCATTTCCTTCTCCCACAGCTAAACTTACTTGATAATCGACAGCAATAAGAGGATGGTGAGGAGGGAAGGCTCTGGTTGATCCCTTTCTGTGCACCAGCAGAGTTCGCTCCTTTCCATCCACTACATGTTGCTCCACTTTGGCAATGTTGTGAGAGACATCATAGATAACATGCATATCAAGGTCATCTGGGGTTGTGTTGAAGACTTTGGCAAAAGCCTAAATACGAAAACAAACCAGGATGTGAAATACAAGAAAGTAACTGCTGTGTACATGTGGAAGATTTACAACCTTTTTTAGGAACTAAAAGCAACAAATTTGCTTGAAAGTGTTTCTTGCTAAGTCAGTGACCTAAACACTTGGCATGGGAAGTAAAACAACTTCAGTCAAATTCAGCCACAATGGAACTGAGTACAACAGTGACAGAACTGGATGGTTTAGAGTGTTCATCTGCTCACTGGCAGTTTTAGTGCTGGAATTCAACAGACATCAGCTAGACAAGTTCTTGCAACTCTGAAAAGAGCTTCAGCAGCGTAAAAACAATTCTATTGCATCCTTTTCTTTCAGTTCAAGGCATTTTCAAAAATACTGCTTAAGTAGCTTCTGCAGGTACAATTCAGAGATGCTTAGAGGTTTTAGATCGATTGCCATGACTGCAGCTTTGTGTAAGCCCCTCCAGAAAACAGTTTAAGAAGCACAAAGGTGAAAAACTGCATCAAATACTGCAGCTACTCTGTGTTCCCTATGTCTAGGATAAAGCAGAACACGTGTACCAAAATATCTGCATCAGGCACAACTCTGCTCCTACCTGTCTTGTTAGGAAAGTCATAGAAGAGCGGTTGACCCACGCGTAGTTTCCAGCAGCTGCCATTCCCTTCAGGTAATCTTGTCCCTCTGCAGAGGCAATCCTGGCACATGCCAGCTGCCGATCATTCACTATGATTTTGTCTCGTTTCATAGCTTTTTCCATAGCCACCAATGCATCTAGGAAATAAACACAGTAAGTCTAAGTGACTTCTCAAATGCAAAAGCAAATCTGTGGCTTTGCAAACAGACAACCCCTGTCAAGGCAACTCAGAACAGACTCAGCAACTACACTTAAGAAATGCTGGATGGAGTTTACTGTCAGTGACAAGACCATGCTAAAAAGTTTGCTTCACTCAAGGTGGCACCAGTCAGATCATACCTGTGGCAACCTGGTGGCCCAGGCCTCTGCTGCCGCTGTGGATCATCACGCACACCTGCCCTTTGTGGTCAATGCCCATCTTCCGGGCAGCATATTCGTTGTAAATGTCATCCACAACCTGGATCTCGGCGTAGTGATTTCCTGCTCCCAGTGTCCCCAGCTGCCAACCAAAATATATTGATCAAACAGTGCTAGTAAAGCAGCCTCTGGGAGCATGGGGGAGAGCTACAGCAATATGGGCAATAGGGCAAATTGCTGCAGCAAGGTTCTGGTTTTAGAAAAGTTCTTCTAGGAAAACACAAATGCTCATATAAACTGAAAGGAAGTAGAACACAGTCACATCATCACTGTTCTCTTTGTTCAGGTTTACAACTATTTTTACCGGCAGAACAAGACTGTGATTAAACAAAAGGACCAGGATCTACAGATTCTGCTGCCACTTTTTTTCCCCACTTATTTAGGCCTAATTGAAGAGTGCAGAATATTGAGAATTCATATTTGATTTGTATTGGCAAGGCAGACATATAGTCTTATACTTGATTATAACTTCCCAAGAAGTTACAACATCCTGTTAGTTATGTACTTATACCCTTTCAGCCCATTAAAACAAGATATTCCATTTCCAAGCCCATTTTTTAAACTCTGTAACAGATGATCACTTATTTGCAAGCCAAATTAGAAAACTGAGGCCATAAGATGATTTTGAGGTTAAGGTGCTATAATCTTGCAGCACCACAACTCATAAAACTCAAGAAGTCACATAAAAGAAAGCTTTACAAACAGCAGCGTTAGTATAGCCATTTCAAAAGTGTTCCACACAGAGCAATGATGTATAGAAATGACATCCAACCCTTGAACTGCAATTCAAAGTTATGAGCTAATTCCATTTATTATGATCCCCTTCCTTGATGTGCTATTAATTTGCTGAGCAAACAAGGAGAAAAGTTGCAGAGTAACTCGCCTGTCTCTTAAAACTACATGTGGATGGGGAAATGCCACCAAACAGAATTCCAGTTCCCAAGTGTTAACTGATGAAAGATTGATGGCCCCAGGGACCTTGGGTATGCCCAGTATCCTTTCTGCCTGTTACAGTTTTGTCAGGAATTACTCAGGCAGGAACCCCACCATCTCACCTTTCCCCCTGCTCAGAAATGCTAGGCAGAGTTTCAAGACAAGACACAATATTAGATAACTACTTGCTAACCTTTACATTTGAACCCTGGGAGCACTCGCAGCTCATTACATTACATAACATTACCTGAGGCAGGCCTCTCTTCTTTGCTCTTGAGGAGACCTTGTTGGGATCAGCCTGCAGCATTCTTCCATATTCCTCACAGTGCTCCTTGTCCTCTGCCCAGGCATAGCCTTCCCGGAGAGACCAGTCCACACCCATCTCTAGCGCCTCTTCCAAATCCCTGCAATTACCAAACACCTACATAAGGTGGTTATCCTTGGATATACTCAAAAATCCACTGGATAGGGCCCTAAGCAACCTGATGTAACTGTTATTAGACCTGTCTTCAGAGTTAGCCATTCTTTGTGCAAAGAATTGGGTAAGACGGCCTCAAGAAGTCTAAATTATTCTATGATTTTATTATCAACTCCTGACTCCCCTAACAAGTAGTCCTACTTCTTAATACTTTGTGAAAATCAAGCTCTATAAATATATTAACTTTAGATAGGTCATTACTTTCTCCTCTTTGTTGTGTGGGGAATGTTGTGTTTTCTCTCACCCCTTTCAAAAAATGCCTTTACATTCATGGAAGTTTTCTGTCAGAAGAAATGAGAACCTTTCAAGAACTTTTAATGATTTCATAGTTTTAAATGGAGGAAGAAACAGCTGACTTCGTGCACTGCTGATTATGCTAGTTCTAGGAAAAGTTTTAGAATTACTTTTTCCTTCTTAAAATCTCTCACTGATGAATATTTAATCAAAATACACATCAGATATGTCCCTTGTAGTGATGTGCACACTAAGTCATTCTCTTACTTGGCATTCATGGGGATTACACCTTTGGAGCCGACACCAACAGGAATGTGATCAAACATAGCCTGGGCAAGCTGTTCCTTCACAGGCTGCACGTCACTTTCATCCAAATTTGTACGTAGCAAGCGGACACCACAGTTGATGTCAAATCCGACACCACCTAGGCATGTAGAAAAGGCCATGGAGTTAATAAAGAAAGTGTGCTGATAGTGAGCACTTGCTGAATATTCATCTTAAAAAGTGTCCCTGCTGACAGGGAGTACATACTGAATGCTGTGATCTTACACCTTCTTCCTGGCACAATAGTGGGAAAAAAGCTGAACTGTATTAAGCTTAATTTTAATAGATTTACATGAAGCCTTAGATTTCAAGATAGCTAAAGTGTAGTTTTGCAGAGAAAAACTTGAAAACTCTTGGAAATAACCACACATTTTTTCAGTCTTAAGCATATGACATAGCTGTACAATTGCCTACAGGGCTCTGTGTTTAGAAAGCTGCTCCAGCAAGCAGACAGAGAGAAGTAGACACAACTATAAAATAGACTGTTCACAGAAAGTAGAAGGGATGCTCCTGTTCTTCTACCTAAGGTCAGAAGAAAAGTGACAGATCTCAGCATGGCTCCCTTATGCAAGATGTTCTTGAAAGTAAGTCCTTGAAAGCAAAACCTTTTTGAATCTTCACTGAAATAAATAATAACTAGTTAAAATACGTGATAAATACTTACAAGGAATATTAAACTTCAGTGCTTAGTGTTTTCCTTAACTCTCAGTATTTAATAAGACCCAGGTGTTTATTAAAAAGACAGACATATTTTAAGGTCTCATTTTTAATAAGGTGTAGAAATATTCTCAAAAGATGTTTTCAAGCATTGCTTCAAAAAAACCCATCAGTTCTGTATCTACCTGGTGAAACCCAAGTTCAAAGTTTTGTGCTCTCCCTTCAAAACTGGGGGGTATCATGAGCCCAAGCCAAAAACACAAGGGCAATTCTCTCTGTACTGTTTAGATGTCTTCAGTGTAACCACCTGGTCCACAAAGAATAAAGATTCCAAGTACAAGAATTAAGCACCTTTTAACTCCCTAGAATTAATGTAGTTTTTACTTTGGTTCTCTACAAAAGTACTGTAAAGACCTGCCATTTCAAAGAGTATTTTTATGCCACCCCAGATATTTCTCAGTGCAGGGTAAGTCGGTCATCCTCACCTGGTGAAACCACTGCTTCAGGATCATTCATATCAAAGGCAGCCATGTTGCCAATGGCAAACCCATAGCCCGAATGGACATCTGGAAGGCCTATTGATCTCTGAAAGACAAAGAAGGAAATTTGGAAGTTTCACAAAACTCTATGCTAAACAGAGTCACTTTGGTTATGCCTTGCCTTGTGGCAGCAGTTGTCACATTTGCAAACACATATACAAAAAAGAGAATAGATGCTCAGATGTAGACAGAGTAAATGCATCAATTCAGGCAAGTATCTAAACTCCTGCAGTTACAGGACAGATAGTCAAAGAACACAGAGAGCAGATCTCACTCTGAAGCAAACAGCCAGCGGCTACTCAGCTGAGAAGCCCTCTTGGCTCTATGGACCAGATCTCAAGAAAACTTAAGAGGAGTTCAAGCACCTAAATGTAGGAATTGTGATCTCAAACTGAATTCTAACCTAGCTTTTCCTTTGACTCAAAGAGTTGTGCATTCAGAACTTGTGCAGGCAACAGCTTATGAGTAGCCAAAAGCAGAAACTAAAAGTGAAAATGAGTTTGCCTTTACCAAGTTCCATCTAGAGACATCTGCAATATTTAAATACTGTAAGTGTAAAAAGGGTAGAGTTCAGTGCTACAGAATGGAATCGTAAAACAGCCAGCATTTTCTCTTCTTAGCTGCATCATCAAACACTGACACAAGGCTGCACCCTGTAGGCAGGCAAAAGTCACGCTTTTAGGATGATATCCTGATAGGACAGGACAGGACAAGACAAGAGCTGTGCCACTTTAATGTGTAAAATAATTATTTTTACGAAACCTTCTTATATTGTTAAAGAAAGAGCTCCACAAGTCCAAGGTATATCTACCTTGCAAGTTTAGATTAGGACACCACAAACCACTCCACAATCTATTTAAGCAAACAAACAAATAGAAAGCCCCAAACATCCAGAAAGCTGTCAGAAATTAGAACTTTTCAATGTGTAGTAAACTATTACCATACATTCAAAAGAACAGTACTTTTCAGTTGGATTATGTGCTGCTTCTCCCTTCCCTTGCCATCACCAAGGAATCTCTTGGTTTGGAAATAAAAAGTGAAGATTTGAATAGACAGATGATGTCTTCTATGAACTACCAGCCAACAGGTTCACAGGTTGTCAACAGGTTGTTTCTATTTTAACAGGTTGTTACTATTCTACCTTACTCCATTTTTGGTTGGCCACTAAGGCGTTTTAAGAGCATGGTGGGCTGCCTTCTACTGTACCCAGAATTTCAAAACTTTTACAAGTCACCAAGACAAACAATAATAATAATTTTAAAATCTGTTATTTGTTACTTATTAACACATGCAATACTGAACGTGAAAAAGATCACTTCCACATTGCATGCAGCGCTTCT
>VZZY01018570.1:0-15155 GCA_013400335.1 Eurystomus gularis | reverse complement strand
CGCGACGCCATGAGGCCTGGAGGCGCTCCGGCCTGGTGGAGATGTCTCCTGGCCGGCCCGCAGTAAAGTCCCGTTAAGATGGCCCCAGGGCCATCACTCGCAGCAGTGGGGTGGCTGGGGCAGCCTGGGCGAGGCACCCGGTACCCACTGGGGCGAGTGTGTGGAGGGGAGCGCAGGGGTGGGCCATGCTGGGGTGAAGGAACTTGGGTTTGTGCCTGGGCGCTCCTCCGTCACACCGCAGACTGCACCCCGTCATCAACTGTGTTTCCTCAGCATGAGGAAAACAGCTTTTTGCTGGATAGTCTTGGCTTGAAAAGGGCTCTTGAGGAGTGACAGGTCCGGGGATGGCTAGGGTCCGGGGATGGCGAGGCTCCGGGGATGGCTAGGGCCGGGCCACCACACCAAGTGGATGGGGTGTTGTGCAGGGGTGGTTTGGGGCTCCTAAAAGCAACAGAACACAGTAGAATGTGGCGTCCTAGCCTTTGCTTCTACTCTGTTGGAGCTAGTTTGAGAGGCCTGAGCCCGCTTCCCATTCAGGCTTGGCCAAAGAACAAGCACCTAAGCGTTGCAGGGCAGGCATATCCCTCTGCAGAATTGTGTTCAGATTTGCACACTAATCAAGTATTGAAAAAGGGAAGAAAGAAAGAGGGTAAAACAACATACCAAAGTGAAGTAAGAAGTAAAGTAGCTGTAACACTTTCAATACAGAGACGGATTGAATCCAAAGATGTTGGAGGATTAGACTTGAAAGACACACAGTAACATAAGATTTATGTTAACAGTTTAGTTAAGGCACTGCTAAGATTTTAGTTCCCGTTGTAATTGGGGCAGTTCCCAGTCTGATGTGGTTCTCACTTCATACCAAGTGTGTGTCATGTTCAGAAGTAAGTTACTCAAGATAATTATGGTAGAAACAGATTAGCAGCATGCCTGCTTTAGCAGCATTTTGACAATGTACTTTTCCTTCATTTGAGAGACTGCAGCACCTTTCTGGAAGTGTATAGACAAGACTGTATTTCAAGAGAGGCATTAATCTTAAAAACATTTTTACATCAGTTAAACTCCAGAATAAATAATACCAAGTGTGTGTCACATGTTCTCCTCTCGGTCTGCGTGTTACACCATTGTACAGCCCAACCATTCCATCAGCTTTCTTTGCCTCCCCGCATCGCCCCTTGTTCCCAGCCAGGACGACATTGCCCTTGTAAGGCTTAAGTTGCACATTTCGGCAGAACTGGACAGTGTTTAGCCTTCAGAGTCACATTATTGATTTGAAGTTCCTGCTTAACAAATGGTCTCTCTTCTCCTTTAGTGTTTGTAGTGGACATCGGTAGAAATCAACATATATCCCTGTGGGGAGAAGAACAGTCACTGAAGTGCTGTGAATTACAAAATGAAGGGGTTTTTTGTTTGGCTGGTTTTGTTGTGGTTGGTTTTTTTGGTTGGTTTTTTTTTTGTTGGTTTGGTTTGGTTTTTTATTTCAACTCGATCTTGGTGTTAAAGGTCAGAAAATGTACTGAGAACAGCTGAGCCTTGGAGGTAACTCTGTCCTTTGACCTTTGCGAAAGAGCCCCATCTTCCCCTGGGCGCTATCCCCTTGCACCAAGCTAGCAACAGAAGGGGCATCTAAAGATCCTACAGCCTACACAGGAAAGTTCACCTGAGCCTTGAGGCAACTAGGCAATCATCACAAAGTGGGATAATTTTTTACCTAATTTGAGCCACTTAAGAATTAGCCATCTAATCAAAACTTGGCTTTAAGGCTTCCCCCATCGTCAGCGCATATGGAGCAAGGAACCTGCAGAGAGCAGCCCCTCACAGTCCAATATGGTTATCTATGAAAAGTGGGAGGAATTGCCTTCCTTCCATTGACCATAGCCAATAGGCTGGGGCTGGAAATGGAGACTATAGAACTAGCTTTTAAGTAGGAATCCCATTCATGTTGATAGAGTATAGCAGTTCTCCTGTGTCCTCTCTCATTCCTAGTTACTAATGAGGAGACTGATTAGAGAAACGGAAGTGGGGAATGGGATCCACCAAATGACTAAAATCATTCATAATTAGCCTATAAGATTAATGGCAACTAGTGCCACTGAAAGCAGTCTCCAAGCAATTATATTTTGTAGGGACTGCATAGCTCGTTGCTGCCAGGTATGTGGAATGCAAACAAAGATTTAAAAAACCCTCTGTGTTTCCTTTCCTGAGTTGTGCTTTGTGCTTACCCACCATCCAGGATCTGTGACTGTCTCTGCAAGGCTGAAAATAACTGAGAAGTTGGTAAAGAAGTGGAGAAGTGGAATTGGCTTCTCAGCCAGTCAGTGTCCTGACGTACTGGCTGTCTAGCAGCATTCCGTATGTTCAAACTAAGGGCTAGAGCATGTTACGAGTGGCACAGTATATGGCGTGATTTGGAGAAGAATAACCAGAAAGCAAATAATATTTTCTGAGAGCTCCCTAATCACTTTTGACTAATAACCTCAGCCATTATCACCAATTACTAACAAAAGCCAGTCATCCTAGGTGAACTGAACTCTCCTCCGTCTCATATTTCAACTATTCCTGTGCAATTCAGCAGCACTGCATGGAGAGCGACAGCTCCACTTTGAATTGATTGGCCAAACTGGAATGAGATATTAAAGGTAAACCTGTTTTCAAACTCAATCGCAACTCAAAAGGCTGAGCAAGCTGTGCATTTGATCACTTTGTGGTTAGGTATTTCATGCGGTTCTCAGGTTTTCTTCTCAAAGAAAGATAAATTTGTTTCTAACAGGATTTTACCATTATTACAGATCTCATTTTAAACCCAGAGCTTTTTACTGCTAAACTAACTCAAATCCAGCAAGTTTCTTTCATGGACAGATAGTAAATAAATGCCTAGCCAAAAAAAGAAAGAAAAAGAAAAAGAGAAATAACCTTTTCATGAAGTTGTCAAAATCTCACCTGTACAATTGTAATGTGAGGTCTCGTCAGGGTAACATTGGCCAGATTGGGAAGAGGGAATCCTTTTGACAGTTTAGCTTAAAAAAAAGACAAACACAGTGATTTAGGTGTGCATTGGAAAGATTATAAATACCTGCCCTTCAGCAACCCTGTTTATCCAGAGATTTTTAGGTAATTTACAACTATTAACTTCTTCATTTTCACAAGCAACCCTGGGGGGTAAATACAATGCTCATTTACCAATGGGGGAAAAGCCACAGATGCTTTTCTCTTGGCAGTGTGTTGCAGCCAAACCACAGCATGTCACGTTCAGCACATGACATACTCGGTAACTTGTCCCTAGTGACCTGGGGGATTGTTAGCAACAGCTTTTTAGAACCTGTTCCCATTTGTCTCCATTAATTAAGGAAGGGGAAGTTCATCCCAGTAGAGAGGGCTGGCACAAAGCTATGTTTCCCTCCAGGGCCTTAAATAAGATTTATGAGAGGCAAAAGCCCTGTGCTGGTCTAACAAAGAGGAATGCACTTCATACACAGTGGCCTTGGGCAGGTGTGCAGACTAGAGACGTGCTTCTTCTCACTGATGCATCAGGGCCACCTTGAGGGAGGCAGAGGCAGATGAATTATGTTTCCAAGCTCTTTTTGCGGAACAGTGCCAGTGAGAGGGCGCACTTACACACCTACAGATCAGTCTTCCCCTCCCACTGCTTTCTGGCTGACGGTCATTTTCCACTCAACTTAATGGGAACTGGAAACTTGAGCAGAAAGTCAGTAGAAGTTCCTAGAATCGCCCACTCTGCTGGAAGCTTTTGAAATACAGCCTTACCATTAGCTGATGGGATGACTTCAGTCTGTAAAATATAAGACAGGATGTTCTCCAGAAGTGAGATCTGCCACAGACAAGAAAACCAAGTTAGCCATCGCTTCCTGATAGTGCACTGTCATGCCCTAATCCTAGATGGA
Organism: Eurystomus gularis; assembly: GCA_013400335.1. Classification (NCBI taxonomy): domain Eukaryota; kingdom Metazoa; phylum Chordata; class Aves; order Coraciiformes; family Coraciidae; genus Eurystomus; species Eurystomus gularis. The sequence continues at coordinate 11,253 of VZZY01018570.1, read as the reverse complement.
ATTAGTAGGCTCATGTTCAACTTCCAGCTCTCATTTGGCCCAAAAAGAGTCATAAGCTCAAGTGACCTTTGGATTTTAAGTCTTTGGAGTGATGCAAGGGAAGCGAGATGCAAACCCCAAATGGCTCTGATCATGCTTGGACAACATTTTCATTTAAAACAGTCTACTTCTGTTATTTGTGAGATTATTTATCACCAATAGCAAAGCAGAACCAGAACAGTTTTAATCCTTTCTCCTCAGCTACTCAGAACTGATTGATTATACTCGTAATTACATGGCTGTCTGCGGAGGCAAGGTTTTCCCCTGCAAGGCTACAACCGCACTGTTTCAGGCATCTGAGACTGTATTTTGGCTCCCATTCCCTGCTGTAATTCTGAGCATCTGTGATGAGCACCAGTGCACCTCATGGAGTTCCTCAGCCTCTGTCAGGCCTTGGTTGCTTAGACAGCACGCTGCTCCATCTGCTGCTGCTGTTTGGGGTACTGCGCTGTGTTCCCACTGCTATGATTTGAGAGATCTCTCTGCTTACTGATGAAACATGATACACCAGCCAGAGAAACTACAGAATGTCTCATTTTCAGGGCATTAACTTGCCCCACACAATAGACTTTTAAGTCCACAGCAGAGAGGTGGCTGCCAGAAGACAGAAAAAAGCCACCCAGGAATGAAGCCAAAGGATTTAGAAATACAAATAAAATTTAGCTGCTTACCCTTTAGCTTTGATATCACTAATATTCCTATTCTGCATTTCCTATGTGCTTCCACTTACCTCGAAGAAGCCAACGTTGGAGTGGGCTAGGGAGAACTGGAGCCTGAGGACAAGAAGTGAAACAAGATGAGTCACTAGAAAGGGTAAACACACTAGTCACGTGCAGTCACTGCTGTAGAGCTCCAGGCCTGAAGAAATATCTGTAGAGAGACTTTGGAAGCAATATATTTTACACAATGCTACTGCCTCATAGAGAAAGAGGTCTTAGGGCGTTGCTGAGCACGCGTGCAAAAGTGTAACGCTGGCGTGGCTGTAGCCAGCAGTGTGAGTGCACTTCTCCTGCTGTACTGTGTTTTGGAAATCTGCTGACAATGGCTTTACCAGGGCTAGCATCAAGGACCTGCAGGCTCTCAGATGTTTTGCAAGGATTTTGGTACATTTACATAATGCTTTGATGTAAGCCTTACTGGGGTGGGAAGAAAAATTCTATTCCTCGTATGGCATTGCTGCTGATGGCTGTGTTGTTAATGTCTCGGTTTCCAAATTCAAATACTTACTCAGTACATATTCAAGGATACAAACGTGTATCCAAAATATGATTCTGAGTTTCCACAGAACCAGCATCCCAGCCCTCCGCACACTCTAGATTCTTCTTTCTGAATATTGCTGCTAAAAATGCTAACAGCACTATCCTCCTCAAATTCCTAACATCTCCGTGCCCTGACAATCTCTGCATATTCCTAACCCTGTTACTGTCATCCCAAGGGACTTTTGTGAAATCAGGGTCCCACTCACCAGCTGTGAGGTCCTGGTAGACAGAGCTTCTCTCTATAAAATGTGACATGTTAGATGGCTAGATGCCTAAGCCCATGGTCTCCAGCTTTCTGACCCTTGCAAGTTGCAGTGCCTTAGCCGGAGAATCTGTGCTGTGAGAGTATCGGCGTAGGAGAACTGCAGGGTTCCAGGTTCTTTATGGTGTCCTGGACCCCTCTGTGCTTTCCTGGCACAGGTGAGCTAGAAAGCAGTTGCATCTTGCCAGCTGGAAAAGGATGAGAGAAGCTTTCAAATGATTTATGGTCATCATAACTGCCCTGCCCACTTCGTTTATCTAGGGGGACAGTAGATGTCATGAGCAGAGAAGTTCAATGAGACCACTGCCCTGCAGCAATCCACAGCTGGTGGGCAGATCTTTGGGGACTGTGGCAGTTGTCACAGAGAAGCTTCCTAACTCACCCAAACTGTACCAATACAGCCACATAGAGAATTAGAGAATCTAATGGAGATGAGCTCACCAGGGAAACACATTCATTAAATTATGGTTATCTAATCATGCACTGAAACTGCTAATGTTGAGATTGCTAACACTTCCAAATGGCTGGAAATCCTTTCCATCCCAGGTTGAATTACCTATTCAGACATAGTGAGCCCATCAATTTCTGGTCAAATATATTCGGAGCAATGCTGGTGTTGGCTGCCTGCAGAAGAAAAAAACCTCGGGTTACCAGACACAAAAAACCAGAACCCTTTCTGTGAATTAGTCAGAAATACAGAAATACCATCTTCCCAGGTCTGTACAGAAGCTGTTTCATGTAGATGCAACTTTCTCCCTAGCCCATGGTCCATGCGGGGCTGCACACTGTAAATGTCTGCTCGATCTGAATGGCACTGACAAGAGCCGAAATGTGCGTAATGAAATTTCACTAATCAAACATATTTTTAGTGAAATGAACAAGTTGCCAAGGGGCATGATTCATGTCTGCAGAACTGTCATTCCAGAGAACAAAATTTGGGTTAACCAAGGCGCTATATGTTTGGATTTTTGTCCCTTTATAGGAAAATGTTCCTCGCCATAGAAATGTCCTATAGGTTAAGTGAGGCCACATAGGCACCACTGTGACTAAGAGGAATTTGCATGTCTAAGTACTAGAAATCTGGCACTTTGTTTCCTGTACAGAGTTTTAACAGAAAGAATGAACAAACATATTGAACTCTGAATTAAAGGTCACCTTGTTTGTTGTACTTACTATGTTCATTGTGAACAATGACTGGGTGGTTGAGTCTGGCAGAACAGCAAACACCTCCATGGACCCCTGAATTTCTACTGTTAAGGAATCCTGTTCTAAACTGATGATAGGTATTTCAGTAGCCATTAGCTGCAACATCACTGGGTAGGGTGAATATTCAGCTACCTGTAAGGTTCCAAGACAAAAAAAAAGACAGAAAACCACTTTTCTTGTAGAACAGATCAGAATACTGCATTTTCTCATTCTTCAAGCAACCATTTTGAAGTAGTTCCTTAAGAAAAGGTTAAGGACAGTTGCTAACAAAAATCATAGAATCATAGAATGGTTTGGGTTGGAAGGGACTGTTAAAGGTCATCTAGTCCATGCCCCCTGCAGTGAGCAGGGACATCTTTAATTCAGTCAGGTTGCTCAGAGCCCAACTGAGCTTGAATGTTTCCTTTGATGGGGCATCTAACACCTCTCTAGGCAACCTGTGCCAGTGTTTCACCACCCTCAATGTAAACAATTTCTTCTTTAGATCTAGTCTAAATCCCCCCTCTTTTAGTTTTAAACCATTATCCCTTGTCCTGTCACAATAGGCCCTCCCAAAATTATTGTCCCCATCTTTCTTATAGGCCCCCTTTAAGTACTGAAAGGCCACAGTAAGGTCTCCCTGGAGCCTTCTCTTGTCCAGGCTGGACGACACCAGTTATCTCAACCTTTCTTCAAGGTGTTCTAGCCTTCTGATCATTTTTGTGGACCTCCTCCGGACCTGCTTCCAACCACTCCATGTCCTTCTTGTACTGGGGGCTCCTGAGCTGGACACAGTACTGCAGATAGGGAGTAGAATGACAGAGCCACCTCCCTTGACCTGCTGGCCATGCTTCTTTTGATGCAGCTGAGGATACTGTTGGCCTTATGGGCTGCAAGCACACATTGCTGGCTCATGTCCAACTTTTCATCCACAGTACGCCCACATCCTTCTCTGCAGGGCTGCTCTCAATCCCATCAACCCCTGGCCTGTATTCTTACCAGGGATTGCCCCAACTCAGGTGCAGGACCTTGCACTTGGCCTTGTTGAACTTCATGAGGCCCACTTCTCAAGCTTGTCTAGGTAATTCTTTCAAGCAAGCAGGAAGTAGAAGTTTACTGTGGTGATAAACTAACAGTCTTGGCCACATCAGGAATGTAGTCAAAACTTCCTTCCACTTTAGGAATACAATTTCTTCTATATCACTTTGAGAGAAATTAAATACTTGCTTGTGAGCATAGGAAAGGAATGGAACATGAATGTGATGCTTAAGTCACACAATAAAAGAGCTCAGGAGTCATTCACTTTGAGATTGATGCATCTCATGAGACAGGTCTTCTCTGGGCTGTCCTAAGAGCTTTTAACGTTTTTTAACGTTCTGTCCATTGCCTGAAGAGCAAGTAGGCTCACAAAGTTCATTACTTAGACCAGAGGGGGTGGAATATTACCATCAATGCTCATGCCATTTTCCAGAGCAGACCATATGATGGCTGTCCTTGAAGCATTCTTTGATTTCTGAGGGAGAAACTTCATATCATCCAGGAAGCATACAAGGATATGAAGTTCTTCAAACCATGAGTCCAGTTTCATCCAGCCTCAGCATTCATGGCCTAGAGTCTCATATTTTGGTTTCTCATTCTGTCTGAGAAGGCTGGTGAAAGCCATGCATGCCCATATTCTCTGTCCCGTTATATTAATCTCCTCCATCTAAAATAAATGGAAATCCTGTGCATCTGCCTTGTCTGTTCCATAGATGTAATGTTTCCTGCCCATCTGTTAGGTCATTTTCCTGCACATGGCCACTCTAGTCCCTTCCCAGGTCTTTACTGGATTCCTTTCTGCTAGTCAGTCACAGGCTAGCAGCGAAGCAAGGACAATTATGCAGGTTTGGGTGGGAGAAGGGTGTTATTTCTAAGCTGAGGCCCTCTCAGAAGCCTCTCTAAGCAGGACTCATGATTGGAAGCATTTTTCTGCCTAAAGCTGGTTTTAGATGGCAACAGCTGTGCCTTGGGCACAGTGCCCAGAGTAAAGATTGATGAGCAAGATTATGGGCCAAGTTTGGTAACAGTGCAAATAATTCAACTCACTGTGGGGGTGGGAGGTGACAAGGCCCATCTGTTACGCTGTTATGAGGCATACACGTGCCTGCTTCTCCAGTGCAAGAGCCCTGCTGACCCTAAAAGCCTTTGGGATACACCAGCAGTGAGGTTTCTGACACCCACACCAGGTGGTTTCCTAAGACTTTGTGGAAGTAATGATACTCACCTCAGGGATGATACTGCCAAATATCTCTGTGCTCATATTAAAATAGCTGCAAGTCTGAAGTGAAAAAAAAAAAAGTAGAAAGCAAATGAGTTCACTCAGTTTTGCCTTCATGGTCTGCTTTTCTCCAAATGCATTACTGCTGTCATTTCAATGAATCTTTGATTTTGTACCTCTCAGAAATTTTCTTAAGGAACTCAGTATACTTAAAGCTAATTCACAATAATATATGCCAAAATACTTCCTGGGAAAGAAAATGCTTTATTTCATTATAGTTTGGGCTGCAATCTATGGGATTTAGGACTTGCTGAACCTCCTGGAGACAGGCTAGCTAAGTTTGCTAGCCTCTAAGCCACAGCTGTTGTGCTTTGACATGGGCTTTGCTTCTATGGCCCCTGCAGTAATTTCAGTTTGTAAAGACCCCTTAGAAAACAGCCACAGAGGCTGCTAAATTCCCCAGAGTAAATCCTTTGTCCATTTCAGAAAAGTTTATGCTTCAGGTCTACAACAACCTTCTTTTTCGTAGTAAAGCTGTCAGCTTTTGGTACCTTACTCAGTGGAACTAGACACCCTGGCTGTGGCCTGAGGCATCTGTACAGAGCATAATAAAAGAGTATAACATTACGCTGGTGTTTCTGATCTACTGTCTCAGGACTTCACAGGCCAATTAGCAGCTTTATACTGCCACATACTGGCAACTGGCAGGTCAAAGCCCCATCTTGGATGACCAGAGCCACTCTGACCCCATTCCTCTGTGTCCTACTCACCTCCTCTGTAATGGTGATGTTGAAGGCCCCTGCGGTGTAGTAAGCAAATGAGGAAGTCTGAAAGAAGTACTCAGAGAAGGCGAGGTAGAGCATGGAGTCGCTTTGGTCTGGGATAGTGAAGGGAGCTGCCACATAGGGAGGGCCCGTATAGTTTCCGGTTGGGTAGACTATCCCCTGAAAGTTATTGTCAGAGGTAAAAAAATTAGAGTCAAAATATGACTTTAAAGTGAATGCAGACAATTAACACTACTTTTCTTTCCCTTGCTCAGGCTACTCATTTGGAGCATAAATGAGTACATAGGCTTTGTAGCGCATCCTGAAGCCTTGGTGCTTTTGAGCAGATGGTGAAAACAAGTTCCAGAGATTTGACACCATCACCTGAGATCTATCTTTTGAGATGCTGATCAGCTACTGAAGACAGACTACCACCTCAAAAAACAAAGCCTCAAAATTAAAGGATCTATATATTGCATGAAGAACATGACTTATTGAAAAGCTTTACTTTCTCCTTTCCCCATCTGCAGTTTAAGTCTGAGAACTGTCACCTAAAGCTATCCAGTGGTCTCAATTACAAGATGAATCTCTAAAACCAGACGTCTTTCTTGGTCAGAATCAGCATCTTATTCTGCCCAGAAGCAAGTTGGTAACTTGTGCAAACAAAAAAACGCCTATGAGAGTGAAAGGAAAGTTATGCCAGACAATCCTAAAAACAGCTATGTCATCTTTTACACTGTCCATTATATTAGCCAAGGCTTGCAGATCTAATACTTCCAAACACATCCATATGAAACAAAATGGTAAAACTGATTTAAAGTGAGGAAGGTACTCGGAGATTAAGATTTTTTTATATCCCTTTTATTAGTTCCTCCTTTCTGTTTCATCTTAAATGTATTTTTTGTGTCTTTATTTTCTCAGCTCCTGCCCATCTATGTCTAAATTTTGTGTTGCCTTTTAAGGACTGTGAAAACACTTACAAAGTGCTGAGTTGCTTTGCCCATGACCTCCCCATTCAATCCTCACTTGCTGGATTTAACAGTCACTCGCTTTATATTTCCTCCCCATGTTGAATCTTATGTGGGAAAGTAGCCTTCTAAACAGCCACGACAGCCTTCCTCTGACTGACTGAACAAAGAAGTCCCAGATATTAATCAACAATGAGAGAAAGATTAGGTTGAATACATTTTTTCTCTCCTTTACTTTCTCTTTTTTCTTTGAACTTGCTTAGTCAGGCTCTACTGCTCTCTGCTACATTGAACTCAATAGCAATTAAAAAAAAGATTTTAAGTAATTCATTTTATAACAGGATTGCTAAAAATTAGTACAATAACAAATGCAATAGCACTTTTAAATGTCTGTCTTCTCAGGTACTAAGTCTTAATGTTCAGAACAGTAATCATGTTAATGTTACAAAGTGGATCATACTAAAATCCACAGTGATCTTGGCAAGTAGCACTACAGGCAATTACCTTTAAGTCCAGGTCAATGAATGGTCGGAATACTGCTGGCAAGCTATTTAAGGAGTAGTCTACTTCAGTCAAGTCATCAATTGGCCTTAGGACTGTAAGGCGTGAAGATAAGGCAAAATAACCAATATTACAAAGAGCATAGAAAGAATTTTATGTATACTTAAAACTAAGTCAGTTCCTGAAGGAGGATGACACAAGTTATTCCAAAGAGTAGGGAAAAACACAAACAAGGACTTCCTAACATGTGTTCTAACCTAAAGCTTGATGGTTCTACTGGCAGTTTCTTTAAAGCATCTTATTTAGTTTGTTTTCTCATTGTGGAAAAGTAAATTTGGTCTAACCTAAAAAAGGAAATGGCCATACCAGTGCTTCAGGAGATAAGGGGGTCTCAGGATGTTTTTGTCAAGCAGTTCTGAGAGCCTCCAGAGTGCCTCTAACTTGCAAATTCTTTCTCTGAAAGGTGAGTGCTGGATCTGCTTAGGTGCTTCTGTTTTGCACATGGTATCTGTCCAACACTTTGAGTATCTTAAATGCCTGCAAATCTAACCCAAAACGGTTAAAGTGAGAAGCTTTTTTACAAAGGAGCTTTTTCGTGTTGCCTTTGGCAAGTAAAACTTAAATTTCCAGGCAGGCTAGGAGAGCAGGCTTCAGCTTACAAAGTGCTGTGTGTGCAGGAGGATCCAGAGCATGGGAGGGAAGGGGAAACTGCTTAGCATCAGTGCTGTGTGGCCTCTCAGTGGCATTTCTGATGACAGAAGTGCACACTGCTACATTTGCAAGTTGTAAATCGCTCCCAAGTCCTTGGCTTCTCAAAAATATCCTTTTCTTGTCCAAGTACCACTCCATTTATTTAACCGTGGTCCTGTAAGCAAGGGAGCAGACAGATCAGAGGGTCTGATATGGCTCCTGGAGGCTTTGCTGACCAGCTGCTGTTAAGGAAGCTGCAGAATTTCACTGAACAGGAGAGAGAAAGCAGAATGAAAAGATATCACTAGTGACTCACCATTCAGTGATCGGAGATCTTCATCTATCAACTGGATCCCGGATCTGATGTTGGGACATGACTGTATAAAAAGTACAGTCAAAGTTATGGCCTGATTAGCATGAACCTGTAAGCAGCTTTTGCCTGCGTGCTAACAAGTCTTTCTGTTTATGTGACACACGTTGCAGCATTTGTTTATCAAAACACCTTTAAAACTAGCTTTTCTTCAGCTAACTGGTTCCCCACGCTTCTGCTTGGTGCAATGTAAGCAGGTCCTATGTCAGAGCTGCCTTTTAGGTAACAAAGGGAGAAACTGCCAAAGGTAGCCTGCTGGGGTGAAAAACCACAGCCTTTAGAGCGCATGAAGGAGACAGAGATCTCACTTCAGTCCCACAGGAGACATCCCTGTCCTGGGGCAGAATCACAGCCATCTCAAGCTCTGTCTGTCTCTTCTCAGAGTCCTTGGGCAGGTTGCCATCAGAGCTATGCACCTATGATGAAGTTTAAATACATCATACTATCAGGTGATGTACTACAACATCTCTGTGCATCACCCAATATATTTTGTCTGCTGAGCATGAAAATTACCCAAAATGCAGGATGCCCGTAGATACAAAGTCAGAGACTTATTTTGCACTGGAATGGGGAAATAATGACATTTTCTAGCCCTACTGCTGCCTTGGTTGAACCTAGCTGTGGACTAGTCAGTGTCTTGGCTTTGAACTTGGCACTTTATCTGGAAGCATTTCTGGCCGGCAAAATGGTGACCGGGCTGATCAGACCAGAATAGGACTACATTATTTTCCTAGTTCTCCCTTTGCCAGGTTCACGCACTGACTTGTTGAAAGCCAGATTCCTTAAACCCCTCCCCTACACAATTTGAAAGTCTTACGTTAGTGACCAAGCTCCTGTGAATGGGTTTCTTCAGATACTTGATAAAGAAGTTACGCAGGAAGCTAGAGGGAAGGAAGAAAGCAATTCATGGCTCAAGTACCACAGTCATTAGTAGGAAATCAGATATCTCTGCAGAACATGAATTTAATGACCTCTGAGTGTGATATTCTAGTACACAAGGGAGCTTCCTGAAATGGAAAACTGTCAGAGAGCCACCATTTAAAAGGAGATAATTTCACTGCTAGGCATCTTAGCAATTAGCCTGTGTAGATTCATCTTTATGAATGAGGAATTATTCATATTACCACCATCGTGTATATACAAACACATAACCAATAAGTAGTCTCTGCGCAAGAAACTTCCACTACAAGCAACAACAAACAAGCAAAAGCACAAACCCGAAGCCAGGTGACAAGAGTTGTATTCAGACAGTGAGAGAAGTACAAGAAAACAATGAGATACTGTTACACAGGTTGTAACCAGAGGCGCACAGACACCAATCTTGTTCTATTCAGTTTTTATAGCACTGTGACTAAGAGTACTTAAAGTGTAGTACAAGCATGTAACTTCTACCCACAGCTGAAACTTAGAGCAGTTTTTGGAGTGCTGAAGAAATACAAGGCATTGTTTGATGCTGTCTTTACCCTCTACTCACGTTACAGTGTGCACAAATACTAGGACAAAGGTCAAATTTGGCCATTTTAACGCTGAAGTAGCGCCCTGATTCTCACCTGTGGTGCCTATAGATGCCTAAAAGCAATTCTGGGTCTGCAACTTTGTGACATTATCTTTGTGACATTCATTGACAGTTATTTTCTCCCAGAGTATATACAGATATCTTCCACTTACCCACTTTTTCCACTCAGCTTGATGTCTATATCACCAGAAGTTGTCCGGCAGCTGGTAAGTGATATTGATGTATGACCTGTATTATCCAGGGGTGTTGAAAAGATTGCAGTAGCGAACACCTTTGAAATGTACACTGTGCTTCTTCCACTGTCTTTGCTGCATAAAGTAAAAACATATAAACAACCCACTTTTATTGAATGTTCAAGAGTAATTCTCAAACAGACTCTTTTCTGTTCAATGAAGATGAAACATGTTTGATTGCATTGCTCATAAAGAAAACAGATTTTAATGGGGTCTGAAAATAATCATGTATTCTACACAGGTTTCCAGCTAGAAGTTCTGGAAAATGATGGATTTGGGAAAAGAAATAATTCACTTTTTAAAAGTATATTGTACTTGTACCTGTGCCAACAGCAGAGGAAACTGGGATAAGCCTGGTATAAGACAGACTTATATCAAGAGATAATGCAAGAGAGCTGTACCAGGGTCTCATTTATTGGTGCCTGAGAAGGGTCTGTACAAACTCATGTCAGGGCCTGAAGCATCCTAGTGGCCTCTATGCGCTCTTCCCTACCCCTCCCAGGGGTTTGGCAGCCCGTGCTCAAGACCAGCTCCAGCGTGGTGAAGCGGTGTTATTTTGGATCAAGTTGTTTATAACTTGGTTGTGAGAAAGAGATGTTGAAAAGCCTCTCTGGGGGTCTCTACCCTTGTTTTAGGAGCTGCATTGGAGCTCAGGTCTTTGCTCAAGCTATGTTGTAGATACACCTATGTACTACCTTGTACTTAGTTAATCTTGATGGTGCTTTCCTGGCTTGAATTCCTGGTTTTGCCTCAGACCTGCCTCTTCACTGTGGACTTGCCTGGCAGGCTGGACTGGTGGCTGTTCCTGGTTACTGACACTGACCTGCTCTGCTTGCCTGTTTTGGTACTTGCCAGGGAGGTTACTGTCCCTCCTGCAAAGTCACCTCACTCCTGGGTCCCCTCCCCTTGCAAGCAGCCATCCCTGCCATCCCTAACAGCAGAAGCCCAGAAGTGCAGATCAAAGAAAGCCGTAATTCAGTCAGTTTAGCAATATAGGTGATGCGAGTTGTGGGGAAGAGGAGGAGGGATTTCTATCCTCTGAAACAGCCTGGGACTAGGAAGGTGTGGAGGCTGCTCTGAGGATATTACCATTTACTTGTCCTTTTCTTCCATGAGCTTTTAAACTGTATCTCTTGGAGGCATAGCACAGGGTTTCTAACAGTGTAGGTGTGTACTAGGAGGATTTATTATCACAGAATCATAGAATCA
>VZZY01018568.1:159157-178216 GCA_013400335.1 Eurystomus gularis | reverse complement strand
ATCCTTGAGTGTCATGTCAAACATTGATAGTGGTGAAAAATCATCCTGTGTTTATTTTCTAAAATCAGTGAATGGAATTTGCATTAACAGAAATCAATTGGTTACTGTATTACAGATCCATTTTGGTCAGTCCTTTGTAAGCTTTTCCTGAACATTCTGGATATATTAAAAAGTATAGACCGCTAAGTCTGAGCGAGATAGTATTTATAAAGATTAAATATTCTACAGTTATAAACAAGTAGGATATCTAAAACCAGTACAAATGAATGATGCTGCATTAAGGAATCAGATCAAGAGGAAAGATGCAATATGAAATCCTGACCAAAAAAAAAAAAAAGAAAGTGAAGCAGTCTTCCTTTTGGCATTAATACTAGCAATATAAAGTGCAATTAAAATACTTGACCCAATTAGATTTATAATGGATGCCCATACAGATGTGATTTTTTTTTTTAAGTACATTTTGACATCACCATTCCTGAAACATTTTTATATCAGGCCATCATATTGATTGCTTTAATATTTCTGTGCTTCCTTTACCTAGTTTTGCTGATTTTAACTAACATGGCATCTTGAAGGTCTCAGAATAATTTTGCAGCTATTTTGAGATATCCTCATACTAAGGATTTAGAACACTCTGGTATGAGCTGTGCATTAAAGTCTGTATCATTAAATGGTAAACGGATAGTAGCAATGCACTACATTCCTGCTCAGTGAGTCATCATCCAAGGACCATATTCTTACAAGTGCAGTCTTGCAAAGAATACTTTCTTCTGTGACAGATCTTTCAAGGGTTTTGATGTCCTTTGGAGAGTGAGGTGCTACCCAAACTGATGTAGTTGTCAGACCATGGATCAGCAGGGATATTGTAAGAGCTGAATAACAGCTTGAACAATAGATAAGTAAATAAAAACATCACCTACTTTCTTTCTATTGTGGACTTAGAAGTTGCATTGGATTGCTGGACATGGTTTGTCAGGAAACCCCTAAAATATCTAATTGCTATTTACAGATGAATCCCCTCAAGAAATACTGAAAAAGCAAATGAATGTGTCTTCAGAATTCTGTCTGTCTGTCTTTGGGATGCTCTCTGGCCCTGATGTAGCTCAGAGGAAAATAAAAAAAATAGGGCCATTTAATTTTGAGGATAAGAGTTTGCTGTCACCTCTGGTCCTTCCATGTAAGAAGCGGCTTTGTGTCCTTATCATTCTCAAACACTTCTGTAAAAGCCAGAAACTATCTGGATTTTACTATAAGTTTCATGTTTTAATACTTTCCCCAATTGTATTGCATGGAAAAGAACATACCATGCAGTCACACCTTCATTACTGCCCAGTAGAGACCTAACAAGTGTCAAGTGTTTTAGTCCTTCTTTACTGATACACGCTTGAAAGATTGTGAGATTACACAGCAAGAAAGGTCAAGAAAAAGGGATATTACACGCTATCCTATTCTCAGAGGTAGCCAGGAGGCATATATAGTATTTTAAGGTCCATCACAAGAGTAATTTTACATATCAATAAGTCATCTTAGCAATTTTTATTTATGCTAACTTTTCTCGCATATTTCAATAGGCATCAGAATATCTAATAGTGGATCCTTGGTCCCTCCATCAAAGATTATATTATACTTTCTAAAAGTTTGTGTTAATGGAGTACCTGTAGAGGATCACACACTGTTACAGATGACATTTCTGGAGGTGGATTTTTCTTGATGTTTTCTGCTAATTTCATGTTAATTAGTCTTAAGATGTCAGAAGGGATGTCCTCCTATGAAAAAAGAGAATCTATTTTAACAGTGTGTTGGTGTTGGTTGCTCAACATGTTTCTGTGATGCTTCAGTCAAATCTTTCATCCAAGAGTCAGGGACATTCTTTATATATTGCAATGGTGTTAAATTAAAGTAATATGTGCCAAGGTACATATGGGTGAGCCATCTAATATAGAGATATATGGGTACCTGAAGCTATGAGGATAGCCAAATGTGCCTAACAGATCAACAGTAGTATAAAAAAAGGGTTACATTTTATGGAATAATTGGTGATGGCCATTAGACAGCAAAAAGTTGCAATTTCGTATTATATCCAAAAGAAAGATCTCTACCAGTGTAAAGCATGTTGTCCTCAGTTTCTAACCTGAAAATACTTTTTTTTTTTTGAAAGGAGATAAAGGAACCTTTTCCTTATATCATACTTAAAATACTTTTAAGGCCAAAGGGTTGGAACTAAAAAATTGGTTTTTGTAAAATTACATATACTAAAATAATGAAGTAAACTCCAATAGACCTACAGGTTTCTTAATTCACCCCATTTTCTGTGAGGCTATGTCTGATGTGATAGGTGTTGTTGTACCTCACAGAAATCAGCCAAATTTGTTTTTGTCAGGGCAGCTGAACACTCTGGTCAAAGGACTTCCACTGACAACAGCTCTTGAAGCCCGAAGTTATCAACGTTGTCTGGAACCTGACACTGGACACAGACAGGACGCAGATCCAGAAACCGAGGCAGTGTGTAGATGCCAATATTTCAGTTAATGGCTTTGATGAGAACATGTTAGCTAGCACATTTTAAGTGTGACATAATGAAACAGTGTAAACTTTCATATTAGAAGCAATTCAAGTTAAAACCTAAGCTTTCTTTGAAGGTTTAATTAAACCTAGCTGAGGTAAAGGCTTTTAAGTTGAGCTAGGAAATGTGTTCTGACATGTTAGAAAACCTTATCTATAGAAATTCTTAAAGATTCATGTAGATAGGAACTAGTAGCAGCCGCAGTGTCAAGAGCATAAGTGCTATCTATGAGAAAATTTGCTTTCAGCAGCTTCTTCCAGCACTAGCTGCCATTTTTCAGTGGTCTTCACAAGTGGCCCTAAGTAGAAAACATTAGTGTGGCCCTTGAAGGAAATGCACAAGAGATGCTCATTTGAGGGCTTTAGGGCTGGTTGCACAGTAGGTGTCTAAGGCACTAGTAAGGTTCAGAGGAGCCAGCCTGGGTGATGGAGCACCAAATCCTGGCCCTGTCACAACCTGCTGCTGTTGGAGGCTCAGGCAGCTGCACCCGCTGGCTTGAGCTTCCTCAGGCTGTCACCGGCATCCTTAAAGGCACAAGTCTCTCAAAGGCAGCCCAGATTTGGCATGGATTTTGGGAAAGGCTGCACTCAGGTAATCTTTTTCTGGAGGAAGAAAATAAACAGCAATGATGAGTGCAACACAGAAGTACACACAGCTATGCCAAAAAGCATGCGTGTTTGTGCCTGGTTTCTGGATGCCCAGATGTGCCGCATCCCCAAATATCCATACATTACAAGTGTAAAAACCTCAAAGCAGGCGTGACCATCCTGCCACAGAATACATCTGTGCATTTCTCTGTGTGCTGTGGTGAACTAGAGTAACCTTGTCCTATCTTGAGTCTTACACCATTAGAACTTACCCAAATCCCAGTTTCTTCAGGCAGTAGGAGAGCTGTATGACTCACTGGCCTTATTAGAGTAATTGGAGAACTTTAAGTCTCCTAGTCCAAAGTCACTGTGACATAAAAGATGGGGAAAGGGAGGAACAACAAAACACTTTGGCCTAATAATTTCCTCTAATCCCTTAGAGGCACTGATTGTTGGGATAGTCTCCATGGCCCTAACGACCAAAAGTGCATGAAATATTTGTTGGGAGGTAATAGTTCCTTGCAGAGTTCACTTCCAATGCTCAAAAACCTGTCCACTTAGAAACAAGCAACAACCATTATAACCTCTGGGACCAGTCTTGCTGTAAAATCGATATTTGAAGGTAATCACTTTGTATCTGATGCATGAGCCCAGGTGATTTTACTGGCTGCCTGTTGTTAATATGGACTGCTGCCTAATTGTCATTCCAGAAGAGGATCCAGATGTCCCTTACTCTCTCCCTCTGGGCCACCGTTGCTTTCATTAGCAGAAAAATTTCTAAAAGGTGATATCATTTACTTTTAGAAGCTGAGTACCTCAGCACCTCTCCTCAGCACCAGAGATGTGAGTGATTTCATCGTCTCACACACAATCCTGCTTGAATATCCTTAAAGTCCTTCAAGCCTGTATCTTTTGCCATAAAACCTATTCTGCCTCCACATGTTGTAGAAGTGGTGTAGGATTCTTTTTCTGCATGATTCCTTTCAGCTGAGGAGAGGTACAAATGTGATATTTGACTCCTGACTTCAGTGGTTATATTCCACATGTAGTATTCAAATGCCAACACAAAAGGTACATATGGAGAGAAGTGAAATTTGCTCTCAGTCTTTTGCTGAGTTTACATTGTTAGCAGCTGAGTAGAGGCTTTATTTACAGAAGATACTAGTCTTTTTTATTTACTATTATTTCTTTTCTTCCCATGGCAACTTTCTGCTAAATTACACCCAAATACAAGAAGGTCTTCAGATGTTTTAAGTCTGCCCACGTGCTTGCTTTAAAACACTCCAAAAGTGTACTTTGTAGTGTTTTACAGAAAGAACTGCCCGTTTGAGAATTGCTGTTTGATTGAGGTTGTTTTGTTACAGAGTAGGTAAAAATGCAGCCAACGTGGATATTGTAGGTAGCTTTTAACTCCAGAAACCACCCCTGTTTATATTAAATTTACATTTGTTTCCTCTTATTTAACTGACTCCAAAGATGATGATGATGAAGGCCTTTCAGGCCATGATTTGCTAGAGGTACCCAGAACCCTAATAAACCTTTCTATCACTTCTGTTAGAGACAACATTTTCAAGAAAATATTCTCTCACCTCAAAGTACCATCATCTATACTCTTCCTTTCCTGTTCCTAAAGCTAGCCTGTGGAAATAAGTCAGGTAAAGCTTGTTTTTGCAAGGATTAGATTTTCTGAGAATTCATAGTCATGATTTTTGGTCAGCTATGGAATACAAATTGCATAGTGTTTCAGTTTGAAAAAGCCCTTAATTTTAAAAGTTCTGGGACAAAAAAACTTCTCTTAAAGGGGGCGGGGGGGGAATGTGTTTAATACATAGTCCTGAGCTTACTGTATATTTAAAGTAGATATATACCTTGCTGCTATGAATCTTTGGCAAAGTGCCAAGTGTTGCATTGCCAAAGGTATAGCATTTCATTTATTTCTTTGGGCTCAATAGTGGTTACTGGTAACATGTGTTTGTAGGGTGTCAGTTCTGATGGAATTTTTTTACCTGGCCTGCTTCCAAGTAATGTTGGTATGTGTTTAAAATGCTTTAAAAATAAATCAGACTTTTGTGTTTCTGCAACAGGAATTCCAGGAAGAGCGATAAAGTGGGATTCACTTGCCATCACAATTTTTTTTACTCTATTTTGTTTACAGAAAGAGACTTTGTTCTTTTTATTTTGCTTTTCATCGGGCTAAAGCAATGTAATAACTAGGAAAAAGTACTCAGGACAAATGTCTATTATTTTAAAGGAATTTTAAAATAAGAAAAATATTTTTTTTCCTTCTGTCAGAAAATGCTTTTAATGTTCTTTGTCTTTTGTAGTTTCTTTTCTCTACAAGATCTGATATTTGTATATTGTGTCTTTGCAGATGTGCTTCTGTGGCTCTGAAGTTTTTGTCCCTTCCCTTTTTGAGACACAGAGACCTACTATAGACCATCCCTTTTCATACTGAGACTCTATTTTGACTGCTATGATCCTGCATCTAGGATCTCTTCCAAGGGAGACATTGGACACAGAAAATCATTTAGTTTGGAAAGGACCTTTAACATCTAGTCTAACTGTTAGCACATACATTCTGTATGCGTGATAGCTAGAGGATGCTTAATAACACCTTTCCTCCTAGTTCTATAAGGATTGCCAAGAAAAAGGAAGAAAAATCTGAGTCTGTGGGTCCTCAGGACACTGTAGCCAGGGAGAACTCCCTATAAGTGGAATTAAGACGGCTGCCAGGAGCAGAGTGTCTGCAGCAGGACTTAGATCCTCTGATCTCTGCAGGCTTTCCCCAGCTAACAAACTTCCCACTTGCTTTGTGGGCATCTGCTGCCCTGGGCTCTGTCTACAGTGGATGAATATAGAAATCTATCAGCTGGTAAGATGGCCAGCAAAAGTTTGCCAGCATTTTGTACCAGTTCAAAAGAGGCTGCTTAATATGGGTACCCTGGTTCATATACCTTACACTTGCATTTCCAGAGGTGTTGAGCACCTGCAGATACTAGTCTTCTTTGTCCGCTCTTTGCGAAGATGTGGCCTTTACTGTTTCAAGCTGAGCCTCTAAAGCTGAAATTCCATCCCCCCAAAAAATCAGTGACTGTTTTTTTGGAAAATGACAGGAACAAACAGAAGGCACTGATAAGCTGTGTCAATTTTCGTGCCAGTTATTTTTAAAGCAAACAGATTGACATATATTAGAATTTGGCCTTTACCTTTGTCTGCCAGAGAACTTCTTGCCTTTCTTTAAGAAAACAGATTTTATTTTCTTGAGGATGGACTTCCTGTTGATTATTCAGTGCTGTGGTGGCTTTTTTTATTTTTTCAAAGGATGTTCAAATTTAGAGTGATTTGATAGTTTTATAACAGCATAGTCCATAAACTATTTATAAAGTGTAATAATATTGAAATAATAAGTATTCAGTATTCAGTATTTACCGTGAATATGCAGTAGAAAATATTTACTGCTACATTTGCTTCCAAGTTTCGTTGTATATCTGGAAGCTTAATAATAACAGTTCGTATTTTCTAACCAAACTGATAATGTGTTATTAATTCAGATGAAAAAGGAGGTAGCTCTACCAGATTCTTCTGGTTTGTCCCAGGTTTGAAATTTTATGAGAACCAGACTACACATTCCTCTGCTGTTAGACAGTATTATTTTCAGAGATGTTAACCTGTTAGTGATTAGCCCAGACTGGTGTCTTGAACGCTTGTGGTATCAGAAACCCCTTCCCTGAGGACTTCTCTGGTCCAAAGAGAATTTCCACATTTGAGCTTAAAAAAGATGGTCTGAATCTGTGTATATTCCCAACTAAGGGTCAAATCCCATGAGTCCACGGGAATTTTGTCTGAGTAAAGACTGCAGGAGTTGACCCTTCAGGATTTATTTGTTTCTTGTACAGATGTTTAAGTCATTTAAAATTACGTGGTCCAGTGTTCAAAGAATTAGCTGTCTAATAGACCTTTTGCTTGTAACCCCAGCTAATTCACTGTCCCTGCTTATTGGTGTCTTTGTACTTAACTCATCCTATAATAGCAAATTAAGGAAAATTCAGGCATCCAGTGAAACAATTATCAAGGAAAGTAAATTACAAGGTGTCACAGACTGTATGTGGCCCAAAACTTCATTTTAGATTTATTTCTAGAAGATGGCTTTCATCTTTATTGTATTACTATTGGTAGTTCCAGAAGGCAATTTGTTTGCTATATTTATATGTATATATCTTTATGCAAGATTCTGTTCAGTGATCCTGATCATTACCTCTGTATTTTTGATTGCTTTTACCATAAATTTGTATTTTTAGGGACTCATCTATGAACTTTTAATAAGTGCTTCCTTCTGCAGCCTATCACTTCAGCTCTTTATTTTAACTGCATGAAAGAATAACTATGATATTTAACCTGGTCAAGTTTAAGACATTAATTGGAGTATCAGGACATGTCATGTGTTGTAACATTGATTTTGTGTTTGTGCATGCACGTACATACACACCTGTTTTCTGCGTATGTGCATGAATATGTGTAAGCACATCACAATATACAGATATGTTTTATCACATAGTTGCTGTTTTCACCTGATGCTGTTTTCTACTAGGTTAGTGCAGAGTGTTCTATAGAAATTTAGTACCTGTGAAGACATTGATATGTTCCCTCTTATGTATACTTGTGATACGTACGTGTCAGGTTCTTCTACATACAAGGAAAGGCTACAGTAAGCTGTAAGCATGTTTTTTTGCTTGTATTTTATATTCTTATTTTAGTATTTGTATTACAAAGTCATTTTTGTGCTACAAAGTCTGTTCCTTTAGATGAGCACCTTCAATCTGAAGTCTACTTAGTACTTAAGGAAAAAAACCCTATTGACCTTGCAACAAGCAGCACCTGTGAAAGGGGAAGATTAGCATGACGTGGAAGGTCAGAAAAGCCAGGCTGACTCTATCTATTTAGTATCCCTGGAAATCTTAGTGGCAGGAAACAAATGATCTTCTTCCTCACTGGGTCTGCAGTATACAAACCATTTCACAAGCATTTCTCTGGGCCTTTGCAGCTTTGAAATGAAAACAAAAAAGAAATATTTGTGTGGAGATGCATTAAAAAAACCCAAGAAAGAGCAGAGGCAGGGTGATTTTTTTCCAGAAAGCCTAATAGTACATTTCGTTTAATAGTAAAGAAACTGACTGGTAATTTGAGGAGGGAGAAGAAGGAAGGAGAAATAGATGGAAATCTGCTAGCTGGTAAGCTTTAGTTTCTTTTCCTCACTCACCTCACTATGTTTGCTTGGAGATGAAAACAATCACTTTTGACAACCTTTTTTCTCCTTCCTTGTGAACTACTGCTATCTGCTACAGCTACCACAAAACTTTTCACCACCTTGTTGTATGTCTTTCATAACCAGTCATATGAAATGCAGTCCCAGTAGAGGAGAGGACACAACAGTACTAATGCCATTTGCTTCTGCTAAGGACAAGAGGAGACAGAAACTGTATGTCTAAACTGGGCACGGTGCAGTTTTACGTATTGATTTACAGAGCACTTATTATCATAGTAGAACGCTATAATGAACATAGCTGAAGACTGAACAATTGTCGAAACATGTCTGAGGCATTTCTACATGTTGCTTGAGGGATGAATTAATTTACATGATGTTTAACTTTTTAAATAAAACAATTTATTATAGAAATCAAAATGTCAAATCTAAAGGCTCTTATCTGTGAGCTCATAAATTATTTCCTTGAAACTCTTTTGGAGCAGGACTCTTCACGTATTCCTCCCTCAAGCCTCAATTATACAAACAATAAGTAACAAGTTATAAGTAACAAGTGTAATGGTAATTAACTGTTAGAAAAACCTACTTATTTTTATTTTAGTTGATTTTCCCCTTAGATAAAAGTGTCTTTTTGCTGTGGATTTTTAGATTTTCATCACTTCAAATTTTTCAGTGTTTTTCAGCCTTTTGTCTTTAGTTTTTTTAAGTGGTCATTTACCTATGTGTGTCATTAGACAAGTGTCTCCCAGTGTGATTAGCCTCCTATGTTCTTACAGTTTTTTGGCAGCAGCAGAATGGTGATTTCTGTTTGCATGCTGGTCAGGTTCTGGTGATGAGCCGTTAAATAAAATGATCTGTCCCCAGGCCAGCCAGTTGGTTCACTGCCAAACAGTAATCCAGTACAATTAAGTCTCAAAGATTGGAGTACTCCGTTATTGCAAGAGATCTTACTGCAGCCACCTGGAAAAGCAGAGCTCAAGAGGAGAAGAGTGATCATGGCATTTATTTTCACTGCAGTATACTAATTTCATTGAGTTTTGTTGGAACATATGGGATTTGATTATCCATAAATTTAAAATTAGCATTTAAATTTTCAATTTCAGCTTTATTTTACTTTCAAAGCTGGGGTTTGAGAGAAGGAAGAGACAAAAGTAGGAAAGAACTGGCTTTATTTCTGAGGCTACTTCTGCTGTTCTTGAGTAACTTTATTATTAAAACACAAGATTTTATGGTCCCATTGGATTTTCCTCTTCCATAAAGATGTTCTGTCAGTCACTGCTGTTGTACTCATGCACACATTTAAGCAGTTCAGTAGTGGCAACAAAGCTAGGAATTTGTCAAATTATTTAACAAAGAGTTTTTATTGTTTACTTTTTAATTCAGAGCTGGGAATGACAATTTTGCATTCCATTAATATTCTCGATTTATTTTCCATAGCCTTGCAAATAATAATTTTTAACTTGTCCAAAACCCATTGAATTCTAACGGGTGGACTTTTATTAGGATATGAATTTTCTAGCCATAAGGACAGTAACATTGTAAAACACACCAAATCTAAAGTGATGTCCTTTTTAAATGTTCTGTGAATAGACAAAATAGCCAAACATGTTAGATATTTGAATATATATAGCTAATCAGGTAGAAAATCACACCTAATGTACACAAAGGAGCATTTAAATCTTATTCATACATAACTCAAGAAACGCCTGCCTTTTTGTTCCTTTGAGCTAGACTTGCTTCGTAGGTGCTTCATGGTGTTTGAGTATGAAAGGGAGGAAAGAATTTGGCCTATTTCTCCCCTTCAGGAACTTAACAATTGTATAACTCTATAAAATCATAACAGTCTCCATGTTTATGACATCTACGAAAGTCAGAGGATATAATGATATTAAATACGTGTTAGCACAGTCCTCTGAAGACATAGATAATATACAGGTTTTACTGATGAAGAAATTGGGTCACAGGATTGACAAATTGTTTGTTATGTTTTACAGCTCAATCACAGTTGAAAATAGCAATCAGGTATTCCAAATTATATTTTCCAGCTGTAGCTCCTCTGTCTCTAAAAGACACTGAACTATAGTTTTGAGAAATATGAAAATATATGAGATAAGGAGAAGTCATTCTAGTTTCACCAGAGGCTGCTCAAAGATCCAGGAATACCAGATCATTCCCAGGGCAAAAATGAGAGAAGGAAATAACCAGGAAAATTTTAAAACTCTGTTAAGACTTGGAAAAGTTAAAAGAAACACAAAGCCAGAATGAGTTAATACTAGCCAAAGGAGCCACGGGAAGTAAGAATAGCATTTCAAATATATTGAAGAAAAAAGAGAAATAATGGGATGAAAAAGCAAGCTCAATAATAAATGAAGAGGGTGACAAAATGAAAGCTGGTTCTGAAATGGCTGATGCACTGAGCTACTTTCAAAGTCAGTCTTTGACAAGAAAAATAAAAGGAGTAAGGACATAATAGATCAAGTAATTAAGACCTTAACAAAATAACCATTGATAAAAAAAAAAAAAAGTAAGGCAATACTTAGAAAAAAACAGAATAAACGCAAATCAGCAGGTCTGGATGATAAGCATAGTGTGGTCTTAAGAGACAAAGATAATGAATTTACATAATCACTAGTAATTATTTTTGAAAAGTAAAGTACAATTGAGGATTGGGAAAAAGCAAATCTAATACCAATCTTTAATAAAAGAAAAAAAGAGCAATTCTGGTAATTGCCATAGGACTGCCTGTTTATAAAGCCTAGTGGTGTGATAGGCACTTTATCGAAGCTGCAAGAAACCGTCTTCACCCACATCTATTTAACTTTCTACTTCCTATATCTTATTGGAAGATGACTTAAAAGTAAAGTGGTTCAAAGAATGAGAACAGTAGGAATATAGGGTTTTTTTTGGTTCATTTTCTATATGTATATATCTTCATGACTGCATAAAGATTGTGTTACTACTATCTGAAGTAGTAACAATGACTAAGAAATTAACTTAATTAAGATAATGAGTGTTACTGCTCTGAAGCCTGTACTTCTTGACTCCACTTGCTAAGCCCAAAGGCATTCCAAGGAGGCCAAGAATATCCAGGCGGGTGCTGCCTGCCTCCTCCGTGTTGCCTGATTCCTCTGACTGCCTCATGTGGATGAGTAAGATGGAACTGTACTTCAAAGAGCTCTTGACCATAGTTTGTTTCTGAACTACACACACACACTCACACAGTATGGAAAGAAAAGTGAGCATGCAGATCAAGTAGCAGAAGGGATCTTCTGGGCTTGCTTTCGCACAGGGTTCTTGGATGGATTGTCTGACTTGGCCCTCCTTTTTACTCTTCTAAACACCTAGTTCCAAAAGAGTGCACCCAGGGGCTTCTAGGGATTTAGGAAAAAAGAGGGATCATGCCATCTAGTGGAACTCCCTCCACTTTTTCCAGATCTTCTCAGAAACATGGAGGAGAACATGGATTCTGGAGGTCCAAGTGAACATTGAACAACTTCCTGATAAAGCACAGGAGTGTAATTTCCAGCAGATATGACATAGTGAGGGGAATAAATTAATTTAAGTGCAGAAAATCAGGCAAAATATTTGGAAACTGTGATAAAAGATTAATACAGAGGAAGTAACTTCATGGTTCTTTGCTTAAATGGAGGGATAGATAAAGATTTTTGCAACAGGTTTTGGGCAGTTGAGTTAAACTTGAAGGTGTCCGTATTGCCATGTGAATTTTCTCATTGGTTGCACTAGCACAAGTTGTAGTTTGGGGATGGAGTAAGGTGTCCAGACGTGTTTTGCAGATGTGAGTGAAAGAATCTGTTGATTACATGATTAAGGAAGGGGAGGTAAACAGACCATTCAGAAATCTGCAGGTCATACTAAAACTGGGCAGTGTTGTTAACACTACCAAGGATAGAGAGAAAAGATATAGAAAGAAGTGAGGACAAGTTAGAATTATGGACAGGAAATAAAAAAATGGGATTCAAGCTGGCAAATGGAATCTGATACATCTGCTGAAATAATAATGCAGAACGCAAATATTCAGCAGGAGAAAGATGCTTATGAAGATTTGATGTTGAAAAAAGGCCTAGTGGTGATAGTGGGCAGCAAATTGAGTATGAGTTTGCAATATGACACAATAACCAACTGGCCCCCTTCCCCAACAGTTCTGTTCTTGCTTGCATAATGTTATAGAACAGAAATGGGTAGACCCCTTCTACAGACTATAATAAGATATAATACTGGCTGACGTTGTCGCTCTACCACTCTACATCGTTTTTACAAGATCGTGGCAAATGGGAGAGGTGCCTGAGGGCTGGAGGAAAGCCAATGTCACTCCAGTCTTCAAAAAGGGCAAGAAGGAAGATCCAGCAAACTACAGGCCAGTCAGCCTCACCTCCATCCCTGGAAAAATGGTGGAGTGGCTCATTCTGGCTGTCATCTTTAAGCATATGGAAGAGAGAAGGTTATCAGGAGTAGTCAGCATGGATTTACCAAGGGGAAATCATGCTTGACTAATCTGATAGCATTCTACGATGTTGTGACTGAGTGGGTAGATGCCAGGAGACCAGCGGATGTAATCTACCTTGACCTTAGCAAGGCATTTGACACAGTTTCCCATAAAATCCTCGTGAGCAACCTCAGGAAGTGTGAGGTAGAAGAACAGACGGTGAGATGGATTAAGAACTGGCTAGAGCCCAAAGAGTGGTAACCAATGGTGCCAAGTCTGGCTGGAGACCTGTAACTAGTGGAGTCCCCCAAGGATCAGTGCTGGGTCCAGTCCTGTTCAACATCTTCATCAACAACCTCAATGAAGGGACAGTCTCTTCTCAGCAAGTTTGCTGATGATACGAAACTGGGAGGTTTGGCTGATATACCTGAAGGCTGTGTGGCCATTCAGCAGGATTTGAACAGACTGGAGAGCTGGGCAAAGAGGAACCTAATGAGGTTCAACAAGAATAAGTGCAGAGTCCTGCACCTGGGAAGGAGTAACAGAATGCACCAGTACAGACCAGAAGGTGATCTGCTGGAGAGCAGCTCCGTGGAGAAGGACCTTGGAGTTCTGGTGGACAAGTTATCCATGGGACAACAATGTGCCCTTGTGGCCAAGGAAGCCAATGGTCTCCTGGGGTGCATTAAGAAGAGTGTGTCCAGTAGATAGAGGGAAGTTCTTCTCCCCCTCTACTCTGCCCTGGTGAGACCTCACCCGGACTACTGCATTCAGTTCTGGGCTCCCCAGTTCAAGAGGGACAGAGATCTACTTGAGAGAGTCCAGTGGAGGGCTATGAGGATGGTGAGGGGACTGGAACATCTGCCTTATGAGGAAAGGTTGAGAGACCTGGGGCTTTTTAGTCTGGAGAAGAGAAGACTGAGAGGAGGTCTAATAAATGTGTATAAATAGATGAGGGCTGGGTGTCAAGAAGAAAGGGGCAACCTCTTCTCACTTGTGCCCTGCAATAGGACAAGGGACAATGGATACAAGTTAGAGCACAGGAAGTTCCACCTCAACGTGAGGAGGAACTTCTTGACTGTGAGGGTTACAGAGCACTGGAACGGGCTCCCCAGAGAGGTTGTGGATTTTCCTTCTCTGGAGACTTTCAAGACTCGTCTGGATGTGTTCCTGTGTAACCTGCCCTAGATTATACGGTCCTGCTTGGCAGGGGGGTTGGACTCGATGATCTCCAGAGGTCCCTTCCAACCACTAACATTCTGTGATTCTGTGATTCTATGATTCTATGAATACTGCACACAGCTTTAGGCATGTCATAAAACAATAATAGATCTGAACAGGTGTAGTAATTGGAAGCTCTCTCATAGGGAAATGAGACTGGACGATGAATTTTGAAGCATCTAACACGATGTCATTTTGCATGGATGGGTGAACATTACTGCCTTTTTCAGCTTTAGTTTTTCATGTTTCCATACAAGTAAACTGAGCAGTAGTTATTGTTTAGCCAAGTATCTCTGCAGACCAAACATGTTCATTTCACTTTTTCCTGGGTCAAATATTTTGTTAAGCGTGACATCTTGGCACCAAACTAATCATAATAAACTGCCACTAGCCCAAGTGGTTCAGTTTGTTGCAAGGTGATCTGTAGTAGGATGTGTTAATTTTCTTCCCTGAGATACTTGACAAAAGAAGACTACCCAGAAGAAAAGATCATTTCAAAACACATTTATCCTTACTTATATATTTAGATTTTTGGACATTTACTGTTTGAGTGTTTTTCAGCCAGTCATAAATCACATTATGTGTCTGCATGTATCTATTTATATACTAATACACATGCTCCACTCTAATATAGTCAGGTAATGAAACTTGATAATTTACTCTGCAGTTTGCATAGGTGACTTACCTTTTTACTTAAGTCTGCTCTCCTGGAAGAGGGCTGTCTTTGGCAGAAGCAGAAATACAGGGAATACTGGTCTTCAGAATATTGGCTCCTGGAGTATGGAAGGATTAAGCAGTTGCTAATAGCCCTTCAACAAGTACAGCTGTTCCTCCAGACGTGTGGGTGCTACAGACCTTTTGATTTGTATCCAGATGGTTTTCTCCGCTCTTAGTGATTCTAGAAAGCCACTCAGGTCCTATTTGCCTGTGCCATTTTGGCAATGCTCTATTTCTTAGATCCAAAAGCATGTTTATTATCTACAGTTATTAAAAACTGTCAGGTGAGATCCCAGGCTGCTAGATAAGCGTATCTCCCTTGCCCATGTCCTTCACAGAACAGAGAATATGTAGACATTATCCATTATTGTTTTTCATGTCACACCAACTAATGCAGAATATGTGTATTGACATATTGATAAGAAAACGAAATGGAGAAATATGTATTTCAGTAATGTTTCTATTATAGGAGGAACCCATAAAGATTTTTAGTTACTAATGCCATTGAAAATTCATTTTTATTGAAATGAAAGGAACTACCGCTCTCTTGTACTTTGTAAAAGTATCTCTTAATATCAACATGGAAAGATACTTCAGTGCTCTTTCTAACACTGACCATTTTTGCTATCGGTAGATGAGCCTGTCAAAGTCTAACAGCCTGTTGCTTGATAAAGAACAGAAATGGGATTTCATCATGAAAGAAATATCACATTTAGGAGGTTCTACTAGTGTAATGGAACTTTACCATGTTGGGGTTTTTTTTTCACCGTTACTTAGACACATTAGCAATGCACTTATTAAGACAGAGTCAAATAACCTGGTTATATATTTATATGTACCAAGCTAAAATTGTGAACAGGACAAAAACTGCGAGCAAATAATCCATTATTTCCAAGCAATATTGAATGAAGCAGTGGTTGATTGTTTCCACGAACGATCAGATTAGGGCTATAAATATATGACTAAGCCCAGAGTGTAAAGTAGAAGTTGAAATGAATATTCAGAAAAGATGTACAAACTCTTCATTTTTATCACAGTACTTGTGCTACATTTTTGTTGTTCAATTTACAGAGCCCGAGTCTCCACCTCCTCTGTTGAATACGCATCTTAATACCTTGTTAAATCAGCTTGTTAAAACAGCTTTTGATTTACTGTGTTCATCTAAAGGTTTCCAAT
This sequence comes from Eurystomus gularis, assembly GCA_013400335.1. Taxonomy (NCBI): domain Eukaryota; kingdom Metazoa; phylum Chordata; class Aves; order Coraciiformes; family Coraciidae; genus Eurystomus; species Eurystomus gularis. Next base: position 162,248 of record VZZY01018568.1, on the reverse strand, counting down.
TTTTAAAACATATATGCTGGTGCACACACAGAGCGTTTAAGATCAGAACTGGGCTATTAAAGTTTCCCATTTCTCATCACGGCTAAAAATTGCACATTTAGCTGTAGAGTAAAACATGTGAGACTCTTAGAGGGCTTTTTGACACTGCCAGCCTGGTAGGTCTTTTCTTATCAATGTATTTATTACTGTGTGTATTTATTTAAACAGGGAGAGGGATTTTAAAGATATTGTTCAACTAAGAATGAAAATAACAAAAGTAAGCTGGAATTCTTAAAACGCTGTGCAAAGTCCTTACTAGAGGAGAGAGAAGACAGCCTAAAGTTCTAAAGTGTCCCAATGCTGTAAGTGCAGGTACCATAACTCACACTGGTGGTAGCTGCAGCCTGAAAAAAGTAAGGGTGGCTGACCATGTCCCTGAGGTTTGATTCTCCTAGTCTCCCACTTCGAGAGCACACCAGCAACAAGTTGCAGGTATACACTGGCCAAGCTGGTGCCAACGGGATTGTACGTGGAAAGAAAGAATTCAGGGATATGATGACAGCTATGTATCCTTATGTAGATTCATCCTGTAGACTTAAATAAATTTCACCAACTGTGGTGAAAAAAATGAAAACAGTAACAAGGATTGACGCAATTCTGTGATGCTTTGGCAAACGGTGCCACAATAAAATTGTTACAAATAAAATGACACGAAGAGATGACTGATTTATAAGAAGTTTCAACACAGTTTTGTAATCTCTTTGTAGTACCAGTTTTCAATATTTTACAAAATAAATAGCTGCTGTAATTTCTATGGGATTGTTATTTTTGATGTTGGATTTAGGGAGCAGAGGTAGCAGCAATATATGTAATGTATAGCAGTGAAGTTGTTTCTTTAACAGCAGATTGCCTCTGTTGCAGGTATTTGAAATTCTCAGAGCTGGTTAATGTTTTTGGTAGTGTTCCTAGCTTTTTAATAGTTTCTATCTTGCTTCTTCCATTTTATGCAAAGTACAGTAAACGGGTGAGAAATTAAGTAAATACCCAAGAGAGGATCAAAATAATTTATACCACACCACAGACATTTCGAGTCTTGCAGTCTGTGAGCAACCACTTGCTGAGCTGTGCAGCCCAAAATGGCAAAGTATACTCCATAAATCAGAAACCCAAGTCAAGGTTTCTGAAAAAATTATTATTTTGCCAATGTTTTTATTAAAACCAGTACAAAATATGTAGTTTAACATAGGCCTTGCAGCAGGCTTAAAGGTATTTGAGTATTTTGATGTAACAAGATTCATTTGAATGAACAAGCAGTGTATTTAGAAAGATACATAGTTATAAAGCTTTCTAATAATTGTAGTGGTATTTATGCAAAATACTTTGTATTAACCCAAGAATTTACTAGGTATCTGAAAATATATGACTATCAAACTGTGATGTATTTGTTTTAGAGGAATATATGTTAATCGAGTATGCATATAAAGCTAGTCATCACTAGAGGCGAAGAATGGACAGGCTTGGAAATGAAAATCTTCACTTTATCTATGGAAGGGATATATAGCATATTGATGTATAATATTATATTTCACACTGAGCCTTGAGGCCATTATCTCTAGTAATGAGGGAGACAGTGAATTCCCCATACCCCAAACCCTGATGAAGCAGCAAATTAGTGCCAGTTAAGATGTCGGCTTTTTTATTATGTGAATGCATCTGGTAGAAACAAAGCCTACAAATTAGCCTTTACTTAGGCAAGTGAATAATTGTTACAGGGTAACAATTTTAGTTAATTATTCTGCACTTTTTCATTTTTTGGTAAATGGCACCTAGCAATAAGTTTTCTACTATTGTCAAATGCAGGTACCATGTCCTGTGATTTGAATGCTAGCTTGTTTGCAGGTATTTGTTTGACTGATAGAAAACACAAACTTTTACCCTGCAATTGCAAGATAGCAAGGAAATTATGTTTATTCTGCTTAGTTTTATGCAGTGTGGCTTGTCCGCTAATAACTGATCCATCTTCAAGTGTGTAAGAGGATGGGTATGAAATTATAAAATCAGGAATGTGTTTTAAGTACCATTTAGGATGGAAAATCTAGAGTTTTAAAATGCTTTGTGGTTCTAACAGTAATACTGCTTTCGTTACTACTGTACCTCAAATCAGCAGAGAGAAAAGCTTCTGAAGTTAAGATTACCCGCAGGATTTGTAAATCAGATTGATGGAAGTAATTGGTAAACTGCTTAATCAAGCCTTGCTTGGAGGTGAATAAGGACTGCAGGATAGAAAATGTAGGCTGTATAAGTAACCCAATAAGTCAGTAGAGTTCTTTTTTCTGAAAGAAACAAAGATAGCAGTAATTAATGACCCTGACTCTGTGCCAAAAAAGCTTTCTTCTGACAACTCCAACTTAATTAAAACTTAAGACATTTCAATGGCCTCAGAAAGCCCCTGATGGGGTGAACTCTTGCAAACTCGTGAGAAAATTTTGTAAATTAAAGGAAAAGATGTGTGTTACCACTGGTGCCATGACTCTAATCCCTGGCAGTCAAAGAATCTATTTAGCCAAAGCCTTTTCTTTTAACTGGCTCACACCTGCAGGCTTACTGGCACTTCCTCTGTACCAGAGAAGGCAGTTTTTGTGTTTTACGGAAGATCAGATAATAGGAGTCTTGCTGTTACTTTTGTTTTTGTGCATTGTTCATTAGGCTGTGAGTGTTGCAGGCACACTTGATATGCTTGGCTAGCTTGGGGAGAGAGTAGTGTCTGAATGCTTTAGGTGGTGCAACATTAGTGAGGATGGGCTGGCAAAAAAAGTAAGTTTAATGCAAAAGTGCTTCAAATTAAAGCACAGCTGATGAGGTAAACTGAAAGGCAGAGCCTGCTGTTCTTCACACGTCCGTGTTACAAGCAACTGCCCCGGACAGTGCTGGATTTAGACAAAAGGAAACGAGGCTTTCAGATTCTCCTTGCTCCTTTATATTAATGTAATTTATATTCATTATGGACCAACTGGTGTAAGAATCCCCCCAAGATACACTGTATGGAAAGGAAAGCTCTGTTCGCATTGCAAGGAGGCAGGCTATTCTGTGAGTTGACCTGTCTGCTTTATTA
>VZZY01018568.1:86657-154157 GCA_013400335.1 Eurystomus gularis | reverse complement strand
TCCTTCAGGGCACTCAGTGGCCCAGGTGGGGCTTGAGGCCTTCCACCCCTGCTGCTGTCAGGGAGGAGAGCACTAATTTGAGGGAGAGAACATCAAGGCAGTATTTGTGCTGGTGATTTCAGGATAGATCTCCATCCTTTTCAATGGCTTTTCTAACCTCCAGGTATTTATTTCAGAGTTGTTTGTGGTTGTGGATGTGTGTGTGCAACGCAGTTAACAATTCTTTTATTTAGCAAACAAGTTTTAAAACTTGCAACTTCCTTTTCTTTCTGTGGTTAACTAAGTAAATTTTCTTTGACTCTCAGCCCTGTCATGTATTAAGTGGGGAGATTTTTTGACTACTAGGTTTTGATCACTATGCAAAATATGCCTAGAACATAAGCATTTCAGTTGGCATTAACTATAAACAAGTTTCCAGTGGTATTTACACGTGTGGCCATAAAATATTTCTGCTGGCATTTCCCTGCTAGTTAGCAGCTGTTACAACAGTCTCCAAACATCTATTAAGTAAAATAAGATATTTTGTAAATTAAATTAATAGAAATGAGCCAGAAGATGATATGCAAAAAAAGGATACAACTGCTTTTTGTTCTTAATTGGAAAAGTGTATAAACAGACCAAATTTCAGTATGAATGTTAGACTTAGCTGAGTTCCATAGGTTACACCAAGTGTAGCTTAACATGTTTAATTTCAGACATAACTAACACTAATCTGATAGGGATTTTTTAAAGCAATTTATTCCCTTTCAGTGGAATTTCCATTTTACTAGCTATAATCTCAAATACATAGATGGTAGCCAAAGCTGGATGTGATGTTTCAGTTAAGAATTTTTTTTTTTTTTTTGCTCATTGTTTCTTCTAGCAACTTCTTGCCAAATCTTCTGGAGCGCTTGTAATTTCCTCTGTACAGAGCCCAACAGGCTCATCAGCAGCAGAAGGTAAACATAATAGATGTGAGGAATTTCTGGAGATTTATGAGGTTTAGCTTTCTGAAATGTACACTGTGTCTGGCAGTCCTAGGATGTGGCCACATGTGGACTCTGTGAATTGAAAATGTTTTAAATGGGGCATCATTTAGCCCTTGTTGGGAATAAAATTTAGGAACAAAAGATGCATTCTGCAATAGCACTTAAGTATTGTTTCTGCCCTGCAACAGCACATTTTAGTTCAAAAGGATAATAGTTAGGGAGGTTAAGCTTTTGTTAAAATGTCTATGAAATCTGACGCACAGATTAATATCCCTATTATTTAATAAATTAATCGTACTACATACAGACACTCATATCTCTTAACATTGAAACAATCAGATCAGAGATCATTATACAGCTATCTAGGAATATGAACCTTCTCTGAAGCAAGGAGATTGGCATTACTGGGATTTGGCATGAAAAGCTTCCGAGCAAAAACTGTAAAAGTCTCAGCCTCATAACTGTTTATTCTAAACATGAATGTGTTAAATTCTTCCATCTATTTATGAAAATGTAATTGAAAAAATGTGCTACTAGATCAGTTTATTGAGCTGATAAAAGAAAATACATTAGCAAAGACAGAAATATGCCATCCTAATGATCATGATAATATCACTGCATGTTAAAGTGCTCTTTTAACCTTTTTCAGTGGGCTTTACTGATACTAATTAATCAGCTTGAATGCTGTCAACATCTCAAGCACTAGAGTACTATTTCCAATTCTGTGCCAGACATTTCTCTGCATCTTTTTCTTTCACATGTTTAGCTAGAAGAGCCTAGAAGAGCATTAGCGGAACAGTAAAGAGAGGCCTCTTTTTCCTGCTCATTGTTTACCCATAGTATTGCCTGATGGAAGAGCTCCTGTCCATAAGCCCAGGTTTTTCATGGCCTGTTTCATCGCTGCTCTCAAGGACTTGCATAAATGAAAGATGGGATGGTTTGGAGATAAATATTGCTGAGAATATTACTTTAACCCTCATCATCTTCCACAGTACAGTAAAGCAGAGGGAAAACATAGCCTTTAGTGAGAAAGGTGGTTAAACAAAAGCTTCTCTGACTTCTGAGATGAATGACACTTGAAATGTTGTTCCTTGGTGTGTTTAAAATCTAAAAACTTTGCATGGCTGCCTCATGCTTTTGTTTCTGCTGAGCTCTGGGATGCTTCCGACTGTAGCAACCTAATCGCTAAGACTGAAATGATAACTATTTACATATCAGCTTTGGGCCCGTAACTGATTCTGATGGACACCATTTCCAAAAGTTTTTCTGTATTGATTTCCTAGCATTTCTCCCCTTTCATTTACACTGTGAGCACAGTGAATCTGAGAGAATGAAGTTTTTAATCTCCCAGCATTCATGTGCATGTTCATAAAATGTGTGGGCACGTTAAAAGCATTAATATTTTAGCATTAAAAATATAAACGCATTAGTATTTTTTGAGCTTCATTTGGAAGATAATATATTTCAAAGAGCAGAGTATAAAATAGCTAGATATCACTAGAAAACAACATTTAATTATTAATGAAACCAAGACATTGGTTTGGAATGAAAAGTGACTGCTTATTTACTGGAGATTTTACAGCAAAGGTAAATAATGAAATATCTTTCCTAAACTAAGCTACATATTGGTTTTGATATAAAGGTATTTCTTAACATGGAAAATACAAATAAACATTTAAACTCCTCTGCAAAATAGGAGAATAGTCCTGAGTTTGTGCAGGTTTTGTGTGCATTTGTCACGAGCAGCTATTGTGGAAGTGGGATTACTGCCTGACAATTTCATCATGTCTGTGAAAGTAATGTTTAGGAGGTGAAGTAATAAAATGATGCTAATCCAGCTTTTTATAATCAGCCTCCAATGTATATAATATTTATGCTATTGTCTGTGCAGGGTTTTCTTTTCCTAGAAGCATTCCTTATCTACTAGAATTCTTGTTTGACAAATGAGATTGGATTACCAAGTCACAGCTGTATACACTGGTTGATGTATTGCTGTAGGATTGATAATTCAAAAAAGCAATGTAGTATTTGGGAGTTAATTTCCTTTTCTTAGATACAAGAATCTAATGCTGCTTGCTAGATATTTTCTTCATTTTTGTTATCTAAGTTTTACCAGGTTTAGACTAGTTATTGACTCAGTTAATGTAAAAAACGTTGATATGCTGTCAATATTAATGTAGATGTCAGTCCAACACGAGTCCCTAATGTATGTAAGAGCAAGTATTTTTTACCTTGATACAGAAAGGCAGTCATGTGTGAGATTTAATATACATCCTAATCTATCTTGTCATTGCACTAGCCATGGGTGATGTGCTAATGTATGGCCAACCATTTTCTTTTTCTCTTCACACAATGGAATAGATACACATGAATGACAGCGAAGTCTCCACTCTGTAATTATTTGGAGGGCAGTTAGAACATACAGAAGGAATACTGTAGTTTTACTTACAGAGTCAAAGTCTATGGCCTCCTTTTTTTTTTCCTTTAATCTTCCAGGGAACCCTAATAATTAGGGGGGGTCGGGGGGGGGGGGACACACACCAACCCCCCACATACCTCCCCCCCAGAAAAATAAAACAACCAAAAACGAAACCAAACCAACCAAACAAAAAAACAAACAAAAAAAACCCCAAACCTTGAGAAATTGACAAACCTAAGTAAGCTTCATAACATTTTAACACACAGTGTGTTTGGAATTTCAGTTCTGAGTCCTTACACACCCGGCCAAATATTTGTATGTATTTGTATGCATTCTTTGTGCTGACATCATCATTTTGATTCACTTTCTTGGCAAAATGTATGTTTTATAATACAGAAGATTTGTCACCAAGTATTTCTAAAAAGTAAATAATCAAATGAGCTCTTTAATTAACTGTCTTTTTAATTTTCCTTTTCCCTTTCTCCATTTCTTTTGCAAATTGTGAACAATTATGGAAATAGGGGATTCTGAATATAAGTAGACACAATGTAAGATACGCAAGCAAAAATCAATGTCCATAGCATTTCTCATCTTTGTATGTGCTTGCAAAACCAAAAACTTGAATATTGCTTTTTACATAAAAGATATCTTGATGAGATTGCAGTTTCCTAAAAAGCGAGTCCAAAATTACATATTTCTTAACGCAGCTTGAGTCAACAAATCTTCGACTTCTCATGTTAATTTATAATATATCTTCCTTTTGTTCCTCTTTTCAAACTGTAAGAAACTGTCTTTATGCAATCAATCTGTCTTTGTATGAAAGAAAATGAAAACGAAGCACACTGTCCAGATCATAAAGATAAGCAACCGCCTGCAATTTCAGCATTATTTTTACTATGTATTTAAGGAGGGAGGGTACATTTTCTCCCCTGTGGTTGTATGCTATTATTTGTAGGCTAAAGCTATTGCTTTCCTGGCACCTTCCAGTGTTCCATTCAGAATTAAAATCACTATGCACATCTTCACTAGTTCTAAATGGAGACTAGTACAATTTCGACAAACAAAACTGAGTGTAAAAATCCTGCACACAGTGCTTTATATGAAAATATTCTGTTTAGGAAAAAAAAAAAAAGAAAAGAAAAAAATAAAAGAAACACAAAAGATTTGAGTTTTAGACTGTATGTTACAATCTCCATACTACTTAAGTTTCCTATGAATATTCTTCTTCTCAGAATAGTAATATAAGTCTGAATTGTTACCTTATGTTTTCATGGGGTAGGTTTGTGACCACTGACAGTTATAATTTACAATGATTATGGACATTAGCATACTTGACTGTCGCTATTGTTTTTATTTCAAATACAAAGACTTTCAGTGGACTAACGGTATGAGGAGTAAATGTTTTATCTTTACAGAATGCTACACAGTTCCTATCAGACTATACCTACAGCCATGCACCAGCACTTATTCACAGTCAATAGGAAGTATTCACCTGTGCCTTTGAGAGCATCTTGTGCACACCCGTTGATTGAGTCACACTCGGTTCTTCTGTCTGTGTGGCTACTGACCTACCTAGCTACCTGCTATGTGGCATAGGATCTGAATATTTGTTGAAGCTGCTAAAAAGAAGGAGGGGTGGTGTCAAATGCTTTAATCAGCAGATAATTTCTGCTCACTAATGAGTATTTAGTGGCTTCTGTGTCACTACTCATTCAAGTAAACTATGCACATTTCAGTGTTTCCACGTTTCTGAATTAGAAATATAAACTTTGACAAGCCACAAGCGATGTTGAAGCGGCGTGACAGGCAGTAGATGTGTTCTCACAAACTTACAGCTTTTGCAAGGCCAACATTTTCAGAATATCCATTCCAATTAATCATCAATCTTCCACTTTTTATAACTCAAATCATAAAATCTGTTGCCAGTTAAAATTTATGTCAGGATTTAAATCTGAATTTCTTGCCTATAAAAGCTACCACCTCCTCTTGTTGTAGTTTAGTGGTGTTGCTGGTAGTATGTCAACATGTAGGTACTGTGAAGATCTTGAACTAAAAATATCTACAATAAATTGTTGGAAAGCCTGAGAATATTGATTTGAAATTGAGGATAAGTGCTAAGATTTTTCAGGAGGCGTAGGAAATCAGGTCTTTGCTTGAATGTGTGTTTCTGTGATTTAAATTTCTCTCATCTAAGTGTTTAAAAACATACATGTAGTACAAAAGACCATACAAATCAGTTCATTTAGTATCTTTGCAATGTGTCATGTTAATGTATGTGTATACGTATTTAGACAAATCTACAAACATGCATTATTTACATGCTGTAAGAGAGTTTTTTCTGGGCCATTACAGTCTATTATGTAAATATGTATTTAAAGGGCATAATATATTTTTTTATTTCATTGGATTCTGACTTGATAGGTAAAAAATGTCTAGGATCCCTTACACAGTACCTCATAATTTATTTCAGTCTGTATTATAGTTGTTGGTATGATGTTAATATAAATTTGCGTATAAAATATGCTTCAAGAAGTTACTGTACACATAAAGATTAATAATTCACTGGTTTTAAGTGGAAGAGAGAGCATCAAAACTGATTAGTCCTGATAAGGGTAAGATTCATCCTCTCTGCAGAAGGCTAGCACAAAAACTAGGCATCATTTAAGCCTCATTTAAGCCCTCAAAATGCAGCTTAAATGCATTTTAACTGGTGCACAGGCTTTGCTCTGGCAATTGGTGAGGTAGTGAGTAATGTACTTCTAAATGCTCCCCATTTCTAAAAAGTGAACCTGTAGGTCTCCCAGGAGTTCTCAACTTCAAGCAGTCCCCCAAATATTACCTCATTGTTTGCAAGAGAAGTGAAATCCATTTTTAGAAGAAACATGTAAAGTGCCTTTCTCTGTAAAGTATCCCATCTGTTTTGGGTCACATCTTTATCAGCAATGGAACACAGTACAGAGATGGCTGGCCTCGTCCGGAGTCCATGGATACATCCGCTGTAGATTGAGGACAATTATTTATCCCAGATTTATATTACAGCTCATGCAAATTTAGATTCCAGCTCATACTCCATAATTAAATATGGAATTTAGCCATTCAGTGGACTCTGAGGTTCCCTCAAGATCGTTATTATTCATGGAAACTACGTGTTCATCTGGTTACTGGGATGAGATTTCTTGTTTGGATATGTTGATTTTCAGTCAATAGATATGACTAAACACAGACGGAAAGGGAAAAAATAGGCTCAGATTGTTCTTTATCAGCTAATACTTCTGGTTACGGGACAGGGCTGGCACTAGTAGATGGTTTTGTAATAGGAACCTGACAGCCACCAGTAGCAGATGCTAAGGGAATGAACAGAGGAAGAGGTCAAGCATATAGTCATGCTTCCCTGGCATAGCATCCCAGCTTCTGGCAAGTTTTTCAGACATCTAGTTTTCACAGCAGACCAGGCTTAAGCCGTGAGCACAGGAGAACAAAGAATGCCTACAGAGCTTAATAATGGAGAGTGTCTCAGGAGGGACAGTAGGAAAAGGGAAAGTGTGACTTGGGCTCCAGAACCTGCTGGGAATGAGGATGTCAGAGGAAAATAGACATGCCTAGATAATTGTGAAATGGCAGGAATGTAGTGAAGCTGGATTCATGTTGGGTGCTGGTTGTTTTAGAATACATTTATATAATACTTTGTTTCTAAGCAAGATGTTTTGAAGTAGAACAGCTGTTTGTAGGATATGTCCCAGCTCAGACTGCAAAAAGAGCTGCAGGGCCTGACTTGAGTCAGGTCCGTGGAACAATACCAGTTTATAATACACAAAATGTGCAAAACACATTGCAGCCTCAGAGTAGGAGCTGTGTGGAGAGGTAGAGGTACAGGGTGGTGTAGGATCCAAGAAATTCTACCGAAGTCTACATAAATCCCAGAAAATTCAAGCATGGCAGTGTCCCATCCAAAGGTGCCTTGCAGGCAAAGACTTGCGTACTCATGGCCAAACTCTTCTCTGCCGGAGTTACCCCTGCTCTTTGGGAAGGAGGAATCAACAACACGTTTGAAAAATAAGGCAGAAATTGAGTTCAGCTTGCAAACATGCCAGCCCCACCTTACAGAAGTTTCAGCTAACATTTTCCTGTGGGGTCCACAATAAACAACTGTTGAGATCATGTTCTTTGAATAATCTGCCAATGAATCAGTGCAATAATTGCTCAAGGGCAGCATAACACATATTCAGCCAAGGGTCAGCTGGTTGCTACCTAGCCCAGGTGGGATGCCGCAGAAAAGGCTCCGTGTCCTTGCTACTGACTCTTACTGTAGGGCAAATTTTTCTGGCAATAGAAGAGGATTTCATTTCAGTGAATCTCTTCCAAAAGTGATAAAACCAAAGATAAGGTGAACTAACCTAAACCTAACTAATGTACTCATTGGCCACAATTAATCTTTTAATTAGACTTTATTGACTAGGAAAAACTAAGAGTCATATTACAGATAATTGACTTCTTTTAGATTATTTTGGAGGGTGGGGTGGTTGGGTGGGTGGGGTTTTTTTGTTTGTTAGGGTTTGTTTTGTTACAGCAACCTGTTGAGTTGTAAGTCAAATTGTAAAAGGCCTTGTTGAGGGGAAAGGTCTTGACTGGAACAGAAATACTTCTCCTAGATAGTCTATGCTAGGCCCACTTCAACAGGAAATGTAAAACAGTAGCCTGAATTAACGCGGTGCAGTCTTTAAATACCTTGTTGAACTAAGGCTTGGGCTGTGTGAAGAGAACCTATACAGAAAAAAAAGTTTCTTAAGCTCTGTCAGATGCAACACAACTGAGGCAAACTGAATTCCCTTCATTTTCACCTGTTTTCTCATCTTTTCCCCCTTCTATCTTAGGCAGAGCCACGGATTGAAACGACTCTGTCTTTCTGGCCTTATATATGTAGAGATAGAAGCTGATACCTAGATATATGTCTATCTCTATAATGGAATCTCTACAGTATCATTAAATATATTAATTAATAAATTAGTTAGAAAAGGTAATAATATTTAGCAGTTGTATACAAATAATTCAAAGAAGTCCTCTGGAATATATGGATAAGAGCTGCTTACAATTGCAGAGCAAAAATATTAAATAATATCCATCATTTGGGGGCAGACATTACATTACCTATGTGTGATAGTAATTTGTTCACATTCGTGTTCTGAATGTTTACTAGGATATTTCATAGGAAGTCATTACAGTACTTGTTTGAAAATTATTTTAGTGATTATAGATCTCATCCCTTTTGACTTTCAAGGGAAATATCAGACAGTACAATTCCCTATAGTGGGCCAATTACTTTGTGAATTTTTATTATTTTAATATACATCAAAGAAATTGTTCAACTGTGTGAGCCTGAAAAACTTTTGTGGATTTTTCTGTTGTTCATTTTTGCTTTTTATACATAACTTTAAAACATTCCAAACCAATTCTCTTTCTAGTTTGATTAAAAGAATCATATGAGCCTGGATTGAGACTTCACTACTCAAGTTTTAGCCTGGAGCAAATTTTCTTAAACACCCTGAGAGAAGAGGGGTAGAGGGGAAGGAAGGAAAGAGAGAGGGAAGACACAATAGTGCAAATGTTGACCAGATCTTAACTATAGCGTCATAAATGGTGACACTATAATGCACTCCTGAGATAAATACAACATCAATTAAAGCCTTGCAGGTGTGTCACTAGGAGTGGTTAAAAAGAGAGAATGGGAAAGGATTTGTGTCAGCAGACCTTATGGTTTTGTAGTAATTAGTAATCTGTGCAGGTGTCTATTATGACTAACTGACAATAAATCTTGGTTTCTGTTTTGAATATTGCTTTTGTTTCCCGAGTTCCATGCCTGAAGGGGAGAAAGAAAATGACAAGAAGATTAATTACTGCGATGGTTACTCCCAACAAGATAAAATGGAAAGTAGTAATCCACTGAATGAGATTAAATTTTCTTATTATTATTTTCGTATATTATTTTGATAACAGAACTGAAGGCAGTGTAGGTTGTGTGGGGGTATGTATGTAGGGATTTTTGCATAATGATGGAAAAATTAGCCTACTTTGTCAACAGCCTTTCTCTGAGTTATGCACATAAAACAATTTTTTTTTCTACTTCAACAAAATGATGGAAAGGTATCCAAACCTTCTACATTTGTGCAGTAACCTCTGATTCTAAACACAGGGATGATGAACTATAAGTAAATTTTACCATAGAGCTATGTTTTCCTTAGCCTTTCCATCTGCTCATTTTTGACACCCCTGTCATTAACTGTCATTTTCCTTTAAATATACAGTGAAGCTGAAAGGCCAGCTCTACATCACATCATTTCAGATTAGGGGCAGTTCCTTTGAGCTGAGCACTGTTTAGGTGTCAGAAAGAAGTCTCTGACCTCTCTCGTACCATACTGCTGCAGGGCCTTAATTAGTAGTGACTCCAGCCATTACTGCAAAGAGGACAAAGGCGACCACATCATTTTTCTACTTAGGAAGTTAGCATCTGACCTAATAACTTGTCCAGGCTCGCAGGACACTGTAATGGCCACACAATGGCAGTGGGGCTTATTTGTCAGATTCTTTCCTTCTCTAAATGTAGGATAATCAGGGAAGTTAACTATTGAGTCCTTCAATCTTGAAAAGGTTATTTTAGGGTTTCGCTCTTGCTGATTTGTCACAGAGAAAATGACAGAGAGAGGACTCAGATATTCAGAAAAACAAACAGAACAATAACAAAGTGTAGAGAGTTTTTTGTCCTGGATAGAAGTATGTGATTATTTTAAAATAATTGCTCTTATAATATCTGTTCTGGTGCTATTGAGTGTAGTGGAATCTTATCACTTATTTCACAAAGAGCAAACTCAAGTCCACAATCAAGTGAGTTCCTTTTTTCTCTTTCCTCCTTCCTCCATCCCACCTTTCTTCATCCCAACCCCCAGTCCCCTAGTAGTAATTCTCTCTCACATGAGAAACATTCTGCAATGCTTTTGACAGAGCAGTTTTGGTCTGTCTCACTAGAAATTGGACTTACTGCATGAGCTATCAGTATTATACAGTTCCACAGAATCTCCTTAATTTTCCTATGTTCCACCGAGAAAACTTTATGCCAGAATATAATAACGTCTTAATCTAGAACTCCATCTCTATTTTTATTTTTAGATTTTATTTTTAATTTTGTTTTGTAAATTAAATAAAGCAATTGAAATCTCTATAGAAATTGCATGGTCTCAAGCCATGTTCCGTTATTATCAGCCAGTGTCACATGCTGCAGCACAGAAGCATGCTTTATACTACTGCAGCAGAAATTGCTTTCACTGTAAATACATTTCAGAGACTTGGCAAGATGATCTAAAACTTGCAGCAAGCTAAGACTCTGCTGATGATCGGTTTGTCAAGGTACAGATATAATGTATACTTAGTATTTTTGAAAGCTGTTTAACTGTAATTGATTTGTCTACTAGCTTGAGGCTTGATTTTTGTCCTGTAGGTAAGTAATTCTTCCTGCTTGCCTTAAATCTCCTTCAAAACAAGGGGGGGGAAAAAAGGAGGTAAAGAAAATAAAATTTTGTTCTAATTCTGGTGTGCTTTTCCACACATCTTGGTCTTTGTAATTTCAATTCTAGTTAGGATTATTTTTACTGTAGGGACTTAGAGACAGAATGGAGTCTCAGAAATACCATGAAGTTACTACATCTCTAAGGAAATCTCCTCTGAAGTGATCACACAATGGTAATTAGAGTATTATCAAAGCTGCAAAATGTTGCATAGCTTTTCTTGTGCTCAAAAAGCATCTTAAAGCAACAGAATAGAGTTTTACAACAGGCCCAAACTGAGCACAATTTGCAAGAGACTAGACGAGTTTCTATATAGAGCTATAATGTGGGATAAGACTGTTGGGCCCAGACCCTCAGTCTATGATAGTGTGATCAAGCACTATTTAATTTAGTCCATGAGCTGAAATAACAGCCAATAAAGTGTTTCAAAGTAGTCCTTTGACTACATATCATATATTGCAATTTCCTTATTCTCTTTTAGATTACCCACATACATTGATTTTTTTTCTGAGAAATAGGAAGCTGAACTTTACCTTTCTGAGTATAAATAAATCCAGATTCAGAAATATTCTTTTCACCAGAAAGACACAGCAGAGGAGAAGCCTATACAAAGGGACTTCTGACTTCTGTGGATCTGTATGACTACAGAAGTTTATTCTCCAAAACCAAGAACAACATCTGCTGGCAGCTATTTCAGCAATTTAAATAATTCTTTTTTGCCCTCCATTTGCTGAAGAACAATATCTAGTCTGTGATTCTATCCATGTTAGATTAAAATTTTAAAGGGCCACTGCCTAGCGACTTCTGCTTCTTAAGGATTGGCAGCTATATTATGGAAGCTGCATTAAACTGGGTGGAGCTACCCATCATTTTCCCATTGCACTGAAGCACTTGAGGGCAGATGGAGAGGAACCTCAACACAATGTAAAGGCATCCTGGATACCCTCCCACCTGCAGCAGAGCCAGTCCTAGAGGCACTGCAAACAACCACGTTCAGCAGTCATGGATGAATGGTAAAGAGGGGGATCTCATCTTCCTCTATGTCATTTATTTAATCAAGAGTAAACACATTTTCAGATTATTGGCCACTTCACTGCCTCTCCCCACTGGTAGTAAGGCAAATGAGTTGCTCCAGCAAAGGGATATGAAACTGCCTGGGCTGTGAGTATAGAGTTGGAAAGTAAGGAATGTGGTGAATTAATTTGTATGAGTCTCTCTCTCACCAGAGACTTCTTTTCTTTTGTGCCCTGTGTGGAAGTCTAGAGGTTCTTCCAAGATGGTTGGCTTGCCAAAATTCAGGATTCTGATTCGGGGACTGGAAGGTCACTAGTATGTACTATGGGAAAAGGACCTCAATAAATGAGATCATATTTGTGTAAATGTATTTGGATTTATGTGGCTGTTATTTGTGCATATGCGTTAAGGGCTGCACACATGCAGAAGAATATATATATATAGTCATTAATAAATGAAGTCTTATCTGTATTTCTATGTGTGTGTCTGAGCTTGTGACGGCTGCTTTCATTTTCTAACCTTCAACAAAGCTTTCTCTAAGTTGAGGTTGACATTATATTTTTCACTTGTGCCTCTGCACCTTTTTTTTTCTTTTCTGTGTGATAAGATAAGGAGAAAGTGTCAAACAACTTAGAATATTCTGGCTTTTGTTAGTTTGAGTCATAACCTTACTGTTCCCAAGACCTACCTCTTAGGGCTGTGTATAATATTTTTTTTGCCATGATGGTGTAGTTAGAAGAATCAGATAGTTTTAAAGCATATTCAACCATCATTTTTACTTACTTTTAATCAACTTGTTCTTCTGAACAAGGCATGGAATTCATAGCTGTTATTGATTGCTTGTAGCATTACCTAATCTTCACTAAATGTAAGAAGCTTTTCAGATTTAGAAAGGTGGCAGAAAATGTCTAGTAATGACGCTGCTGGGAATTGAAGCTCAATACTGTGGTCAGTATAAAAGTGATATAGCTATAAGATGTATTTTATTATAAGCTCATTGTTTTTTACGAAATGCTCAAGCTGGTGTAATTTGCAGAGATTTTGAAGTTGCTTATGTATTTATCAGCTGTTTCAGTACTTCATTTATGCCAACTTACACTAAGAGAAAAGTGTTATTAATGATTGTGTGCTGGAACTTGGGAAAACTACAAAATGCAAAGAATACAGTATTGTAATAATGCTGAAAAATGATGGCATTTATGCTTTCAATACAAAGGGAAAATATAAGAAATGATTACTAAAACAGATATAAACATGACCTTCACTGTGGTTCAGTAATTATCCTAGTCCACAGTATGGTGTTTGTATCATGATTTCCCTTATTTCCTCTTTGTTTTCATTTTTATCTGGGTACTTCACTGGTGAATAATAGCTAAAGGGAAACCATTATGCAAGGCGAGCATTCAGTTTGCAAGTGAATTTGCTTGTAGCTATTGCCACATTTGAACCTCACTAATGTATGTAAATTAAAAACTCTGGTATTCGGATCGCTCCTTTTTGAAATAAAAACAGAATCTGATCATTACAATCTGCAAGCCAGGTATTATCACTGGACTAGTGAGCCGCTGATGATAAATTGTACTGAATAGCTTGTGGATAGAATATTTTATCTCAGTTCTCTATCACACAGCACTGCATAAAATAAGAATGATTCATCAAGCATGAGAGCTGGTGGTTTATGAAATTCATTGCTCATGGCAAGTGTATTTTTTAAAATTCAAAAGACAAAGCAACTCACAAGGGTTATTTAGTAATCAGTGTGAATTACTTCTAGGTATAAGCCTTAGTGGAAAAAATTAAAAATACATTTGCTGTACAGGAAGCATTATTGCTGTAGGTGCTATAGTTTAACTGCTTCTCATCTATAGCTTTTGTGTGTGTGTGACCATTTTGGATTTCAATCCTCCTACCCTTTATTTTTAAAAGTGGAACTGCATAATCAGTTGTAACAGGATTATTA
Source organism: Eurystomus gularis (assembly GCA_013400335.1). NCBI lineage: Eukaryota > Metazoa > Chordata > Aves > Coraciiformes > Coraciidae > Eurystomus > Eurystomus gularis. Next base: position 140,243 of record VZZY01018568.1, on the reverse strand, counting down.
CATCGAACAAGTCTATTCTATGCTCTCAGCAGAAACATCTTCAGGGGCTTGTACACCTTAGGCTGCAGTGGATATTTTGTTTATTCAAAAAGACATGTAAAAAGAGAAGAGCAATATAAAGTCTTTTTTCCTTCAGATTTACCGTAAGAATGTTTCATTTCTTCTTGTGTATTGATGTCCCAAGGCAATGTTCCAAATGAAAAGATAATAACTTATGAAGAAGTGTCAAAAACTAATTAAGTTTTGTAACTTGTTTTTCCTTCACATAAAGTATATTTTTCATCACACTGTCCAGTCACATGCTGGGATTCTTGCTAACATCATCACATGCCAGTCACACCAAGTCTCAGTGGTTCTTCTCCTCCTGTCATTATTTTCAGCTTCAATTAATTTTCTTCTGACCTCGCCTTTAGAAAATGTAGCAGGGAATTATCAGTGCATGCTTTGCACAGTCTATTTGGAAGACATTAGGCCACCGTGTGTATTTGAAAATGGAGTAGGCCAAACATTATATTTTCTCACCTGCAGGGTTGCCTAGTAACCTGAATTAAGGATTTTCACCAAGCCTTCAAGACAAATAGAAAAATTGTAAAGCAGGTTGACCCAGGTGGGAGCGTCAGACCCAATGATGTAGATTAGCATTTTGAGTGGGGAAGTATAAAACGCAGCTCCTCATTAGCATTTATTGTGGAAATTGTTTTTGTAATTAAAGTAGGCTATTTTCTTGGCCAGCGAAAAGAATGTGGTACATCACCTTTCATTGTTGCTAAATTTGTGTTATGAAACACACTTTGTTTTACCTTTTGACATATCATTTGCTTGTGGACTGTCAAAATGGAGCATTCATTGAAGGGACTGAGGAAACGTCTTTAAAACATGTAAATATATCTTTGGTGGTGTTCTCCCTAAAAGCATGCACACTCGCCTATGTTGAGTAGTGATTCATGCAGATATGTTCAGCTTTCATTTAATCACTTCAAGGAACTAAATTCCTTTTTTAATGTATTGCCGTTGAAAAGAAAGATTAGTGTACTTTAGAGGTGGGGGTCATTCTTTGTAACGCTATTACAGCTTTGTCCTTGACATGCAAGATTCCTCCAGAAAAGGAAGAGAAGGGGGGGAACTGGAAATTCTGCCTCAAAGGTACAAAGCAAAGAAGTAGCACAATTAGGATGTCGGCACATAGTGACAGTCCTCTGCAAATGATGGTGTCAGGCCACTGAGGGGCCGAAGGTGGCAGGAGTGACATTCACCCTAGCAAGATGGAAATAAATGCCCTGTTTGATAAAAGAAAACAGACAATTTATGTATACCCTGAAGAGTTAACAGCTAGTGAGCCATTCCTATGGGTCAAGTGCTGCATTTGCATTTTGATGGGATGTTATCAAGTAATTAATGCACCAGTCAGGATTTATTACCTTAGGAGTGAACTGAAAGGTTCATTACAAAATCGGTTTCACTTGAAGATAGGCATTTCCTCAGAGTTAGCTTTTGACATGTTGTTCCTAGCTCTCTCTGCCTGTGGCAGCAATGGTAGAAGGCCAGTGAGGTGAAATTCATTGCTTAATAAGGGCATTCACTTTGGGTATTCTTGTGATAATAAATGTATACATCAAGGCCGCACTGCCTTGTCAGTTTAATTGCTTCTTGTGCTCCTTAACAAGCCAATCTTAATCAGTCTGGACCATGTTATGAATAATTTAGGGATCAGCAGACTTCACGCTTAATAAGATGTACTAGATTATAAAACTTAAGTGCACTGTTTATAGAAAGCATACAAAACACTTTAAGTTTTTATTACCATCAAGGAAAAAAAAAAAACCCAAACAAACCCAAACCTAGTAGTGAGTTATTCTAATGTTTGCAGTTTTCGAGCAACAGCTGTGTTTCTTAACACTGTAACCCTCCTCCACTTTTGTGAAGGCCCACAGTTTGGCCTTTCTATCCCTCTAAGCCTCCGTCAGACATAATGGGAAACTTGAGGAGACCATGAGATTAAAGCGCAGAATCGATGGCCAACCAGCAATTGTCATTTTAGAAAACATTCTTTTATCTTTTTAAATGCAAAACAGATCTTATTTTAAAACATTTTCTGATGGACAAAATTACCTCTTTGTTGGTGGTGGCTGATGGCCTGTGTGGATTTTAATGCAATTATTTAGATTGAGATTGGGCTGCCAAATTTGTAGCAGCAATAGGATTTTAAAACGTTTTCGCTTTGTTTAATAATACAGGTGAAATGTAGGATAGACTGTAAATCATTCTTACATAAAATGTGAATTATTAAACTAAAATGGTTTTTGTTTGTTAAGGTAATACAGAAATACATTTAAAAAATAACAGAAATAGTCTCTGAGCCCATTATGATTTCTCCATTTAATAAGTATTGTTTGATTGAAAAGGAACATTTAACCTTTTTGTTTTAAAAGAATTCTTTGTCCTTCATTTTACCTCAACATTTGCAGGCTGTAAGTCTTCCACAGAGTAATGCATCATTCAGTTTATGACATCTAATAAAGGCCTACTGCAAGCATTAGAACCAGGTGCTTCAACAATTTTCCTTTCTGCTTGTAGCTGCTTCTGCTTACTCTTTTGTAGCCTAAATAGGAACAAAAAAAAAAAAACCAAAACAAAACAAAAAACCCAACAAGAAAACAGCAAACCAAAACCAACAAAACCCCACATTTTTCACTATTTCCTTTTTTATTCCTTTCTGTTTAAGCCTTGACACATGCTGACAGCACTACGGTATCATTTGATGTCCATGTAAACAATACCTGCATGTACTTCTGAACACACAGTGCATTTATTAGTATAAATACAGCTGTAATTAAAGGCTTTGCTTTCAGTCATTAGCTAATGTATTAAAATAATGTTATTGTTCAAATACATTTATGAATCAGGAAGATAGGTACCAGTAAATGGAAAACAACTTCAAACCTACTTTCCAACCTATAGCTAGACTATCATATTCCTTTGTTCTTGTGCAGGTTAATAGAGATTGAGGAGATGGGCAGAGGAAAAGCAGTGCAATTTTCTGCTATTTAAGCTTCGCGAAATGGCACTCTTCAGGAAGCAGCAAAAAGTATGAAAGCGTAATAGGCATTTTAAAAGTAGAAGTCCATATAGCTGCTTGAGGGATCCTCAGATTTAGGCATGCATAGAATCACGAATGAGATAATCAGCATTGTGAAATTGAAACCTGTCTGCTGCCTGCTGCTGTTCTTCCCTCTTTCAGTGGAGTGATTTGTAACACTCATCTTCTTCAGGCAAGGCAGCCTTCAAGATTATCCAGAACTGTCAATAGTAATTGCCAAAGTATTTTATTACCTACAGAAAATCAAAGGAATTTTATAACCAACAGTTATCAAGTTTCAATACATGCCATAAAGAGGGCAATTTTAGTTGGAATACAATCGTGTTTGGCTTGCTTTAATGTTCTTGAGACAATTCCTGTGCAACCAACTACAACATTCACTGTATTTAAGCTGGAGGCAAGAATATGCATGTGTACTTGTAGTTTAAAAAATTACATAATGCTTACAAGCTTCTGCAAGCAAGTGGTTTATCATTGCCATACAAACTATGCCTTAGCTAATTACTTCTAAAAAGAATAAGGTTTCTACAAAACTCAAGATGACATTTTGAAATTCTGGCAGTATATATAAGTTTAACTGGTGCATTCTCTGTCATGAGGTAAATAAAGTGCCTGGAAATTAGCAAAATATGACACTGATTACAAAGCCTGAAAACATTAATGTTTCAGCTCTTACTATATTCTCTGAATATTACTGCTATGTGAACTGCAATTGTGATTGTCAGCCATTCATTTAACACAACTCTATTATGCTACAGGGTCACCCATGATTCAAAGATTTTCGGATGCTTAGCTTCTTACTCAGGCTATGCATGCGTGAGGATTGCACCTTCTGTCCGACAGTGTTTCTCTGAGCCATGTACCTCACTTTCCTTCCCTGATACCAGGGAAAGGGAAGGTGTGGCTGTCTAAATGCTTGGTGTGAGAACATCCAGTTTATCTTTTTAACAATGTATTTCCCCTCTAATTCATAATGTCAAGACTGCAGTAACAGCACTGTCTCTAATGATTTTTGTTTTTAAAAGAAATACAAACATTTACTTGAGAAAAATAATGTGGCATGGGGAAGTGCCTCTTTTTAAGTTCTAAACCAGATGGATGCGCTTGTATTTTGAAACATCTGCACAGGATTTCATTCATGGCACCAAAAAGCAGGTATCATACCTACTGAAAGGCTGTGCTGAAAGAGAAATAAGCCATGAAAAAAATTTTTATTACTACAGCCATGAAGCTATGATTATAGCGTAAAAAAGAGCTCACTGTGAACCTCTCAACTGTGAATCTCCTTGCTCTTTCTACATAAGCTTTTGGTTTTTTTTTTAAAAATGACCTGTTAATTAAATTATTAATTCTTGTTGAAAGGGTAAAGTACTTTACCAAGAACCTCCTTTCATAATACTGCAATATATGAAAAATTTAGCAAAATGGTAATTAGGGGAGAGGGTATTTATATACTATTAAAATGCTGATGTTGTAATTATCAGAGAGTTATTCAATTACACTGGGTAATAGACATTTTTAATATAAGGAAGATGAATAGCCTGCTGGAAATTTGCTAATATGATGAACTTACACTGAATCTTGTATTTTTTTTCACTCTTATCACTTATATTAGTTTGTATTGTATGATGTGTGAAACATGCATTGATACATTAGTTCACCTAGTACGGGTTACAGAAGTGTGTTTTATATATATATATCAACCAGAATTCTGCAGATGTTTAAGCCCATCAGAAGAAACTGAACTAGTTTGTCCCTTTTCATGAGAACTTAGTTATTTTACCTGCACATCCTGAAAGGAGGAACATTGAGGGCTAACACTGAGTTAATATAATAACATAATTACGCTTCTTGTTTACTTTGAGCTGTAGGTTTGAACTGAATAATGACAGGGCAAGTTGATATTTGCACTTTTCTGAGTGCAGAACTTGGTATTTAAACTAGATGAGTGTGAATGCTATTCCCTTCAGCCTTTGGTTCTGTTAGTAGAATATCGTACGATTGATAAATCTGGAGTTGTCAAAAGCCACAACTAAGTATGTAGCATGGGCATTTTATCACTCTAATACATTTTAATTGCTCTTTTTGATTGATTAATTTTATTTTAGACTTTGCCACTTGGGTTGTATATTTACTCTAAGTGTTATAGAAGTCTCATTCGTTTATTAAAAGGCAGGAATTTAAACAGTACAGAAGAAGCATATATACTGCATAGCTCAAGAAATGAATAGTAATCATTTTTCTAATCAGATGTATGATCATGGAGACTGTCATGATATAATGGTGGTATGGTCATTACATCAATATATAATGTCAATATCAATATCTAAAGGGTGGGGGTCAAAAGGATGGGGCCAATCTCTTTCCAGTGGTTCCCAGTGATAGGACAAGGGGCAACAGGCACAAATTAGAGCACAGGAAGTTCCACCTAAACATAAGGAAAAACTTTTTTACTTTGAGGGTGATGGAGCACTGGAACAGGCTGCCCAGAGAGGTTGTGAAGTCTCTGTCTCTGGAGACTTTCAAAACCCTTCTGGACACATTCCTGTGCAATCTGCTCTAGGTGAACCTGCTTTGGCAGGGTTTTGGACTAGATGATCTCCAGAAGTCCCTTCCAACCGCTATCATTCTGTGATTCTGCGATTCTGTGGTTCTGTGACATGTGGCTGTAATACCATTTTCTCAGAAGAGGAATAAAATTTGTCTGATCCTAAGTTGGTTGTATTATTGGCATTCAAAGATTCAGGGAATCTTTGAATAGTAACAAAAAAAAAATCTATCTGTGCAAAGCTATACTACAATTCATATTAATCTACAATGTCTGGTAATAAAATTAAGTGAATCTTTTTCAGCTGTTCTTTTTCTTTCAAAAAATCCAGAAAGCAAGTTGTTGGAAATTTTTAAACAGGAGGGAAATGCAGAACAGGATATTTGTTGATCATAGTTCAGATACATCTTTCTGTTAGAACACAGGGCCTGACAATGCTCCAGTTAACACCAGTTTAGCACTAGTAGATCTCTGTTAGATTTAGTGGAGCTAGTCTCAAAGTTCATCAGTTTGAATGAAAAAACATAACAGTCTCTCATTACCATAGAGAAATAAATTGCATTTCTTTCTTAAATCTTTGTTTGTTTAAACACATGTACTGTTGCATTTAACATTGGATGAGGTAGGGTAACAGTTTACTGTGAAATTGCATAGCTGTATTTGTACAGAGCTGTACCTGATTCCCACCTCCTGTAGTGTGAGCAGTGGTAAGTGAACTGTTTCTGTGTTGTTCACTCACTCTGTCAGATCGAAACTCAGCTCAATACCATTAAACTAGCTCCCATTTGAAAGATTTGTCTTACAAAACCCTGAAAACTGCTCTGAACATGCATACATTGATTTTGTTGCTGGAATCTCCTGAGCTTTGATGAAAAGGAGACTCCACATGCAGGTGAAAGTTGGTTTACCTCTTCAATATTAAAAAGAGAAGATTAAGCATTTTTTTTCAGCTAAGGCTGAACTAATCAGTGGCATGTGATGGTGAGAGAGTTGGCCTTGCACCTACAGTACGATAATGTTATTTTCTTTAGTTGAACAACAAGTTCAGATTTCTCCAATAGCTGCTTCTATTATTCCCATTTGCACAGCTAATTGAATGTCCCGGGGTGCAGGAGTAAATGTTTTTATTTTAGTCACAGAGAGGGAGGTATTTGTCTTGTTCATTGTGAGAGATTTGCTTGAATTTTGTCCCGGAAAAGATGCAACCATTACATCAATTCGCAGAAGAACATCTGTATGATACTACTCTAAATGCTGAGCAGTTTAGTATTCATGGAGGAGATAAGGTATTTTTTGTAATCAAAAGTTTAGTTCCGTTCCATTTAGTTCTATTAAAGCATTAAAAGAAGTGGAGATGAGTGACTTTCACAAACTTTCATGTTTTGCTTAAAAGAAAAATAAATGTTCAATTAGGCTTGTAAGCTTGAGAACCTTTCTCTTTTGGCCTTGCTACAGACATTTTCTGCCCTGTACTTGCTATTATCATAGCACATACAGTGAATTGTTGAGGAAGTGTAGGGTTAGGGTTAATTTGCACACCTCATCACTGAGAAGAGAAAGTCACCACAATGTAATGCACAACATACTAGGGAAAACAATAGTTTTTTTCACCTTCTACTGTCCAGTCGGGCTTTTTCTTGTATTCACCTGTGAGAATTTAGCCAGCAAAAACATTGCTTCAAATTGTGGCACATATAAGGCTTTGGGAGATGAAGAGGGAGAAGGCAGTAGTATTTTAAATAAACTAGCTATGCTGTAAGATATCATAGCATGTTACCAATATATCTAAGCTCAAGTCTTATCAGCCATGATTTTGATCTGTAGTAAGAAATACAATAACAAAACTGAAATGAATGCTACAGAGACAGATAAAGCTAGATAAGAGATTTTCAGAAATTAGATAACATTTATTCTCCGAGATTTGTAAGAATCACTTGGTTTGCCTCTTAGGCATATATTGGTTGCATTCTCGCACAGCATGGTTCTTCTTCAGCAGATCTGCTCCCCTGCCATCGTTAAACTGAGGTCACACTCCAGAAACATACGGAAGTCCAAAAAACAAAAGAGAATGGCTTCTTAACCACATCTCATAGTATTTAAACTAACGATGGCTGATCTGGAAAACTAATTGATGCTGATGAATTAGCCTTACTTCAGCCTGAACACAGAGCAGAGAGGACAAGAAAAACAAGCTCTGGAATGACTCATGGGACTAGAGGATTATTTGTCTAACTTAATGCAATTGTGAATAATCTTCAAATCCTGCTGTAAAAGTAATGTGTAAATACTGCTTAGTAAATCTGAGTTAACACTCAAATGTATTTAATGACCACATATATTCTTTAAAGTATTTAGTGCTTTTATTATCAGAGCAATATTTCTTTCGCTACAGCATTTAGCTTTCTTGACTTAGATTCTCAGTAACACATCTATGGCAATTCCGAATTGAGAAAGGTAAAAGCAGTAATGATGAATTTAGTCAATTTAAGACAGTTACTGGCATTTTAGAATTACATTATCCTGGTGGAATTGATTTCATACTGTAATTCTGTTATAACAAGAGATGTTAATTACAAGGGTAAAGTCGAACCAGTAGCATTTTTTTTTCTAAGACAATTCATAAAGATGCCTCTTCACCTCTTTGATGTGATAAGGAAGTGTTAAATCAAAGTGAATCTTTATTCTGCATCTTGGGACAGAATACTGCTTAAGCCAACTGTTACTATTCCTGAGTGTTTTAGACAGTGAACTATGCATCTCTCTCTGCACATCAGAGAAGATTGTAGCAGTCATCCTATGCCACCTGCTATCACTTAATTAGTATAATCATCTAATTTCCAGTTGGAAATAATGGCATCATGCACTTTTTAGTAATTGTGATCATCATAATATATTCCAAATTATGTTACAATAACATTATGTGATTTAGACATTTTAGGAGGGGGTATTTGCTTTGCATTTGCACACTGGTCTTTCTAAGCTTGACTCCCACCCATCAGCAAAAGGCCATAACCTGTTTTCTGGTTTATGATGATCCTAAAGATATCACTGATTCATACCATAACTCTGCAAATGAGCCTTTGGTCAGTATTATTTAGCCTTTAGTGGACAGAGAAAAGAATAAATAATGGCAGCAGCAGCTCATCATAATATAAAAAGCACCCACATTTCAAAGAATTTAATTTGGTTCATTATCAAAATCCAATTTTTTTAAAAATAAAATGCTGGTGATCACATATGCAACTTGGATTTTATATAGATCCTGTTTGGGATTCTCGGTTTAAAGAATAATCTCAGTTGATCAGAAGAGGTCTTAATGTTTAAACATTACTGTATTGCAGCATTTTTTTTCCTCCTGGAGATTACATCACAGCAAATGAATATGTAATAAGTGGGTCAGTTTGGGGCAGCTTCATTTCACTGGGCGGTTCTGGTCTTCCAAAACAGAAAGAGAGAGAAAAAGAGAAACAAATAGGCAATGACACAAAGGGACACAGGCAAACCTGAGCCACTGTCAGTAGTCAACCCTCCCCCATTCCCAATGATGCTGTCTGGCTAAGCAAAGCACTGCCACATATATATCAGGCAAGGTTATTACCACTCTGCTCTGTAAACATGTTATGCCTCCTGGACATTTTCTATTTTTATTTCATTTTTGTGTTATACCTTGTATGTAAATCGAGGCTGTTGAGAGTCAGAAGGCATTCATAGCATTGGGCCAAATTCATTCCAGGTGTAGTTCCAGGTCCATTGACTTCAATGAAATTACACCTGGGATGAATTTGGTCTATTATTAACTATAGAGATTACATGTCTAGCTTCCTTACTATACTAAAATACTCAGAATACATATAAATAATGAAGTATGTAATTACAGTCCTGGTTTTAATTTGTGTTCCTAAATGTGCTGATACTTTTGCACATGTTTATAGTTATAGCTATGCTATTGTAGTATATTGTTGTTTAGTAAAAATATATTTGAGTTTTTCTCTAAAACAAAAATACATGCTTAATGTTTACTTTCAAACGTCTCAGAAAATCTTTCAAAATCCATATGATGGCTGATTCCATAATTACTATATTAAATTATATTGGCCTTAAATATCATCTGTGTATATAGAAAGATGAACATATGCAGGGCGTCATATTGCCACTTAAAAACATTCTACAAACATAAGCTTAAGTTCTTACTGATTATATGTTAATCGATACAAATAGGTGATCTTGTCAGAGATTATAAGAGCCAACAGAACAGTTACCTATCAGTATTAAAGCTTTAACTCATTTACGTTTCCTGTTTCAAACAGTACATAACAGGTCAGTTGACAGGCTGTTCATGACATTTGTTCATGACCAAAAACTGGCCAAAGGCAGTTTTTAAACAGGCTCTTCCTTCATCAGGAGATGTAAAAAGCGCAAGTATGACTTACCTCTGCATACACCTTCTAATTCTGTTCACTTCCTCTGTGTCGTTTTGTACATTCCTGCATCTTGCAGTATTACACACTGTGAAGACCTAGTAAGTGAGTTAAAGTCAGATGATGCTAATGACTCCCAGCGCAAATGACTGAATCAATAGAAAACCAGCCACTGCTGTTTAAGTGTATCGATAAACGTACCTTTATTTTCTCTTGAATGGATAAGTGTCGCAGTTAAGAGTCCTATGGATCTCTTAATTGAAAGTTAATTTTAAATCAATAAAGAGAGTCATTTAAATATTGATCAGTCCTTTCTACACAAATTGTTAGCTGATTTTTTCTTGAAACAACTTTGTTTAAATGCAATCAATAGCCCACAATCAGTGCATTCCATAAAAAATTGACAGATGTTCCCAAAATGCCTGCTAGGCATAATCTTATCTGTTTACATATGTAGCATAGATATTTGAGACTTTTTTAAACGTACCTAGGTATCCCTGGCAGAAATGCACTTTCCTTAAATTCCAAACTGCTCTATTAAAACACATTCTTCCTCCTGTTTTTCATTAAGGTGGTTTAAAATTAAAAAGGATAATTTCATGGATTTCCTTTGATTGTACAAGTAATATTTCTATTGTTTTATTAATACAGGCAGACTGTAAAAGAAGAATGCTCTTGTTTTGCACACAGGGAAAAGAGAGATAAATACTTATTTGAAGCACATGTACTCTGGAATTTGTGTGTCATAAGCCATCAGATGTGTTACTATATACAAAATGATACTTAGCTTTTAATTACATAGACATTTCTGTGCCGCAGTGTGTATGCATGTTGAATAGTTACCATTTTTTAGCTTTATTTCTTGGATATCATTTTTCTTTCTCCATAGCAGCACATTGCCAGATTTTATTTCGTTTCAATTTGACAAAGCACACAGTTAAGTTAAAAGGATACAAATTTCATTTCATGAGATTTGTTGAGATTGACCTAATAAAATAAACTTAGCTACATGTGGCTTTCAACATTTCAGCAAATACGACGCTCTTCTAACATGCCTTCCCACAGCATTTTAAGGAATATGCCCGCAGTGGCCAGCTACAACTGAGTTTGCCACACTTAGTGGTGAAGTCAGGCTGGACATTTTGGTACAAGCAATACGAATTGCATTTTTCTACTGTACCGTCTAATTATTTATAGTCATGCTTTGATGTACATAACTCTAAAGTCCTGCAGTTGTCCTTTGTAATTATGTTCCTTATTTTTCAATTTTCAAGTCCAGTGCCTTTTAAAGATTTGTACTTCTAAGTAATTAAACCCTTTTTGAAATATGAGAGGATAAAGTTAACTATGAGAAATCACAAAATTATATATAATTTTGTCAAAAGTAACATTTTCATTTTCAGTGATCTGACTTAAATATAAAATCAAATCAACAGACTCTTATTTTGATTGACCTTTGACTGACAGGTATTACCATAATTAAATTTCCTTTCTAAGTGACAAACTAAAAATTAAGTCCCATAATTAAAACTTTATGACATAATAATTTAAGGCAGAAAATGATAAACAAAATATCTTGGTTTTTTTTAAAGAGTACTATCTAGGGAGAATGGAGGTTGCAAGGGAAAAGAAGCCTCTGTCATGTAATATAATTTACTCTACTTTTGCTATTAATACAAATGCTTCCTGCTGTTCTGAAAATCCACTATGTCTTAATCCAGCATTATTGTCCTCTTAATGCAACATTTCAAACCCATTTTGTTCCCTTTGCTGTTAGAAAAGCCATATAAAATGGGAAGATTAAAAAGAAACAGCCAGGTATCATTGGTTCATATGCATATGGGTTCAGCATGTAAGGATGCTGTTTCTAGGATCGGCCTTAAGATGTGACTGATAGATCTTATTTGTCTGATAGAGTTGACCAGGGAAATAGAGCTACAGCTGGTTACTTCATTAGGTCCTCTCATTGATTGAACCCTGCTGAAGTGATGCAGCAGGCTCCTGAGATAACTGCTGGTAATAGAACAAAATGAATTCTTATCACAGAGATTGGAAAGGCCATTAACCCCGGCCTCCAATGCTTTTCAGAGGTCACAGACAGGAAGCCAAGCGGTGACTGGGAAAACTGTTTTCTGTCTAACTACAGGTCATCTTAGAGGGGGTGTGTGACTTTTTTACCCTTCGGCTTCTGTACAGATTAAACTGTTACGCTGGTGGATGTTAATAATCAGCTGTAAATAAATACTGGAAGCAGAAGAAGAAAAATGAGAAAGCACAGGAATTTATTTCAATAAATGTTTAATAAAAGAGCAATTGTTACTGTGATATTTACTGCCAGGTCCTGTACGTTTTTTCCCAATACTTTCTATATAAATTCAAAAGAGAAATACATCCAAGCACTTAAAGAAATAGGAAATTTAATATGGTTTTGTATAAAAATATCTTTCCTTCCGTCCTTCGACAATGAGGATTATAATTGCCTGCTGCTTGTCTGCTTGCCTTATTCAGCAAGCCTATCACCAGTTCATCTGTGAATTAGTGCAGGGCACTGTTTGCCTTTCACCTGGTTGAGAAGGGTATATATCTAAGTAACAGTCCTATAATTTACATTTAATGCAACCTTTCAATTGACCAAGAGCCCACAACCTAAGCCCCCATCTCACAGCTGAGGACTTTCCCACATTTGTCAAGTCAGTGCCACTCCAGCATCAGCTGGGAGAAATCTTCCATTTAAAGCCTGGAGCTGCACATGACAATTTTCCTACCCCCTGTGAGAAATCCAGTAGTGGAGGTAGCTTTGTGTGCTACATGTTTGACTCTTGCTTTGAGCAGCAGTGTCTTATTATACACGTGGATTAAGAAAATATAGTGGGATGCATCTCATAAAATGAAACAGAACATTTTCTTTTTATTACTGACATATATAAAGCAATGCAGATACGTGTCTTAGGTTGTTTTTAGCAGTATGTTGGTGGCTTCTATCCTTGTGATTGTGATTTAATTTCAAAGTCTGTGGTCATGTGGTATACTCTGCTGGAGCCAATCTTTCACAAGGAGCAAGTTCATTTATATGTAAATGGGGTCCTACGGATGGAAAAAACTACATACTTCATGTCTTCAGTGACCCACCCAAGCATTTGTTTTGGCCTTCCATGCATAAATGATAGCAAGAAGGTATGCTGTCATTACCTTGCTTGAAACACCAGAAGTGGTTTGGCACAGTAAAAACCCAAGCACTAAAAGGAGATTGGTTTGGATAAACTCACAGTTCAGATCCCCGTCCTGATTAAACAGTGTAAAAAAAAAAAAAATGGGGAAAAAAAAGAGAGTTACAGGTTATTTTTAGGACTTGTGAATTACAGGAACAGATGAAAACCAACTCAGGCTAAGAACATATAATACCTAAAAATACTCTGAAGTAGCAGAAAACTTGTCATTTTGTTAACTTGAATGGATTTTTAGCTCTTAATTGTTTGTAGCAATTTGCAAGAGTGGGTTGAGAATGTGGTATAAGTGGTAATATAATTAGCATTAATTTAGCATAAAAATGCAAACCTACATTTTGTAAATAGTTATCTTCCCTTCCACAAAAACACAGAAATATATTACATAACTCTAAAGTATGTGTGGCTTTTTTGGTATATTATTAAATATGATAACATGGAATGCTTTTTCTTTACTACTGATGTATATAAGGAGATAGGAATGATTGCATACCTTCTTTTTTTATCAAAATATTTATGGCATATATATTTTCATACTACTAAACTCATGTGTTGTCTTCTCATAGAAATACTACAGGTGTATTTCAATAGAACTAAACAAATCTCCCTTTTAAATTTCCTTTCCCACCAAGCAAAATCACAAGCAGCTTTTCATCTGTGTGGATGAATAGATATATTTTCAGAAATATTTCATTAAATGCACACTTTTATTTATCTCATTTATTAAGAATGTTATGTTCTGTTGCAGATGTTTCAGGGAATCTGGAATCTCAATGTATACCTTTGGTGAAACTCACTTATGAAACATCTAAACTTCCGTTTTGTGTTCTGCGCTAGGAACCAAACAGAATTTTGCCTTTCTTCCAGAGCATGTAATAAAGAACTGGTCTATACTGTTTTCAGAGATTTCTCAAGAATATTTGATAAGCTTTTATCTTCTTTTTATAAAGCAGTTCAACGTGAGCTATATTTAAGCAGTACAAGATTTGCTATCCAGGGTAAGAAACAGGATATTAGTGTTTATGTTACTCAGCTATATTAGGTGTAGCTGTGAATCAAATAATTTTATCCTCACAGCTTCAAAACCTAAAACATTCATCTGTTGGTCTCTCTTCCTTTCATGGAGCTGGTTAAGTAACAACAACCAAAGCTGTATGTTTAGTTCTCATAAAGATTCCAGTGAAATAAATGTGTTATAGATACATAGTAGCTGAGCTCAAGCCTTTATTTATCTGACATGTCATGCACCATTGGGGGATATATGTGATATGCTATTTTTCATTATTCAGTTACATTCAATACAGACCAATTTCTGCAGAACCTCTTAAGTCTTCTAGATCTATTTGCTGACAACCCCTTTTTCTTAGAAAATTTTAACCAAAAAAAAATTAAGCACAATTACTGTCATGACAATTCAGAGGTAGAGGTGCTTCCAGACTACTTTTGCTATCAGAAATCTTGGCAGCACACATGATATCTAAAGAAAAAAGAAAAAGTTATTGGTTGCAAAGGAGACAATATGAGGGTTTTTTTTGGTTTAAAATGTGTAAAATTATTTTCCCAAGTGCTTTTTGTTTACATTTGTGATTTGCAAGACTTATAAAATTATTGCAGACACAAGTCCACCTCTTAATTCACTGGTCTAAAAGAACAGATCTGAGTAAGCAGTGCAAATGACAAGCACTTCGTGAGAGAGAGCAAATCTTATGGTGGGCATTACTAATCTTTTACAAATGTTGAAGACACTTTTGCAAAAGTGGTATAGCAATTGTAACATAGAAAATAATCTAAAGATCATTGATAGACTAAGAACCAATACCATATTTTAGGAAAATATAGTCTTTCTTACATAATGATAAGCTATGGTAGAGAAAGAGAGTATCACTACTTTAATTAATTTTAAGGCAAGATAGAATTAGGAGGGTCTTTGAATAATGCCTTTAGAAAGAAGGGTCTCTTGTTTAATTTGTGTTAAACTGAACTAGTATGGTTCTATCAACACAAGTAATACAGTTCTGTCAAAACAGCAGTATATAATTTCATGGATATTGTGCAAATTAGGAGCATCCTTAATGTAGTCATTATGTTAATAGGAAATTTATGGGATCCCCTTTTGGAAGTTATTTAAAATCCACTTAAAAACAGGCAAAGAAATAAATATTCAGCCTTTGCTCACAAAGGACAAAGGGAATGCCTTTCCCCAGAAAATTGGTCATAACTTCATTAATACAAATAGTTAACTACAAAAAATCAAGACCTTTACTGCCTGAATTTGTAGTTTGTAAGATGACATCTTCCTGTAACTTTAATATTGCCCAGATATCTGACTAAGGTACCCAAAGGGCAAAAAACCCCATATTGCTCACAGGTGCCTCAGAATCGGTTTACAGCCAACTTGCTAGAAAGGAATGAAATCTGCTTTGCTTGAAGTAATTTTCAGGTTGGGAGGTAATACATGTGCAACTTCTTGAGGCCTAAATGTTGAAGCATAAAACCATAAATATGAGCGGAATGATAGAATTAATGATGTTTGGCCCAGGTCAGGAGACAGAGGCCAAGTTCCTAACTGTATCTGTGTCTTCCATGAGGGTGAGCTGGCTTTGTGCTTCAGTTGATGTTTCTGGAAACTAAGAATTAAGTATGGCAGTTTCTCCAAAAACTGACACAAACACAGGTACTACTGTTTTCCTGTTGCATTTAAGGTATATCCCATCATATTTTTCTAGAACCTATAATAATAAATGGAATTTCTGGTTTTGTTTTCTTGCATTTGTAGACTTTCATAAATGTTACATATTTTTCTGCTGTCCATGTTCAATGTAATCAGCATTATGAACACTCCCTTGTGGATGGGCGGAACGGTGTCAATAAAGTGAAATTTCCACAGCTTTTACCCACTGAAATTCTCAGAGGACAAGATTCTTATAAACTTCATTTGGTTTCCTCTGTCATAGATTTAATAGCTCCATTGAGGAAGAAAGTTCAATGTGCTTTCTCATTTTCAAAATGTAGACAGTAAACCAAGATTTATTCCCTTTCCAGCTCTTTAAGAACTTTTGACTTTTTAGTAGTCTCTAACCATGAGTGTTAAAAATTGTACTTGTCTCCAGCATTGCACTGATGCCCCAGCGTGACTCTGAATTTGAAACTGGGGGGTTAGCTGAGGTACATTTCAGATACTCCCAAGATTTTTGAAACTGGTATAATTTAGGTCAGCTTAAGGCTGTTTGGAATATCTCATTCTACACACAGGAATTTCTGATGTCCACTTTGAACGAACCAGCTACATTGGCTCTGTGCCACACTGGGCATCCTTTTCATTTTAAGGCTTTTCTTCCAGCCTTTTAAACCATCTTCTAAGCACCTGTGTGCTGCTGAAACCCATGAAAAACAACCTTATCAAAACTAATATCTGATGTTTAGTCCCAGAGTTCATTATAATAGTTTAGACTTTGTGTTGTGTGCTTCTTGTTCTTTTGGTGTCCTCTATTACAAAGAATTACTATATTGTCTTCTTCCTCGTACAATGCATCATTTGGGCTCAGCAGTCACTAGCAGAGTTCTACTTCATTCCTCATGCCTGATTATTTGTCTTATTAAATTCTCCCCTAACACAGAAAAGTCTTGAAACATTGGAATCGAAAGAGGAGAGGAGTGTTGTCACTTCTAAGAATATTTACCCCCAGTTCTGGCCTTTATTTATATTGTCGTTTCTGTTGCTATTACGCTCTTTCTGTGAGACATAAACAAACAGTAGGAGGAATATTAAATAAGGGGTTTAGTCAAATTAAGTTAGATGAAGAAACGATAAAAAAGATTCCACACAATTCAAGTGAAACAGCAGGGTTCTAAATGATATTGTGTGTCTGTGAAACTGTGTGTGTAGCTTCACTGTTACTTGGTAGGCCAACCGTTTTCATTTTATGTACCATAAAATTATTGTAACTGCATTTCTGCTTAAGTAAGGGTGGGCACCCTTGAAAAGAGAACAGGCTGTGTACTGTTTTCTTAATAATAGGAGCTCTAGAATAATTATCAAACAGTGTTTTCCACAGAGTTGATCTATAATTCATCTGAGGAAGAAAACATCTTTCCAATAAAAGACTTTTTGTCCTCAATTTTTCAAGGGTTTCTTTTTATTATTGTCATTAACCCAATTATCAAATTTCACAACTTCTTCATTTCTCAACCGCTTTTTTCATATGCTTGTAGCTGGAGGGAAAAAACATAGGTGGAGACATTCAGTAAAAAGGTTTTTACAAGGGTTACAGTTTTTCCAAGTTACAGCTGAGGGAATTTAATTGGGGGAAGGTTTTTGGAGGGTGGCTTGTATTTTTTGACAGTTTAGCATATTTTCAACTCCATAACTCAACAATCACAAGACTGAATTAAAATTACTGAGATTTATAAAGCAGTCGAATTTGAATAATCTGTGAATAGATCACCTGGGTCATGGCTTGACCAGAGCCCATCTGCTGCCCACACCACTTGCTGCAGCCTATTGCTCTACCAGGCTTACTCTGCTGACTGTTATTTAGCACCATTCCTTTGTTCCATAGGTAGCTATGTGCAAGTGAAAGTAAGAGAATTACTTCAAAAGTGAATGTATTAAATGTTATTTTAGTGTAGTTTACGCATGGTTTTGTTTTATTTAAGTAACCCCAACCCTGTAGTACCCTTTACCCCTTCTATTTTCCCCACAACCATGACATTATTTTATTCTGCTTTGTTATCAAGTGGATGATCACGCTCTTGCATAACTCTGTAAGCTGTGATTGTGAGTACAGCACCCACCATGAGACTTTTAGTAAAAGCTCCAAAAGCTGGCCACTTTTCATACATTTCTGCAACAAGACACATATGCCCTGTTGCCAGCAGGAATATACATCTATAACTTGGCTTGCAGAAGATGGCTCCTTGACTTTCATTGTTAGAGGCCAGGCCTCTGACAGGTCTTGGCTTCCAGTACAGGGCCGTTCTTTGATTGTGAGTGAGTGAATGACAGAAGTAGGACTGAAAACAGTTTTCTGTGAAAACTTTTCTGTTTTGAATGAAGGAATACATGAAATAAGTTTTCATTAGAGTTTGTTCAGCAGCTGCTTCTGGAAGCAGTTCATTGAAAGCTGCTGAACCTGCATGCTGTCTTTGAAGTATTTAGCAGTTTTATTTTCACCTTTGATTTTTTTTTTTTCTATTAGAAACTACGATTTGAGTTCAAACTTGGTTATGCTGAGTTTACAGTAGTTTCAAGATATTTCTTGTATGATTTTCAATGACTAACTTGCAAGGAAAAAGACCTAGTTGAATCAGATTCCATTTTCAGCTTGTTTCACTTAAAGGTATGGTAGCTGATTTTTCAGAAAGAGCTGAAGTACATCCCAGGCACCTAAATGGACCTTCAGACTAGTCCTGTTTCTCAGCTCATACAATGCTGTTGGAATAGTATTTGATTTCTATTTTAAAAATTGACTTAAAATGTCTTACTTAAATAAAAATGATTTTTGTTACACTAATAACTGAATTTTCTTATCCCAGAGATGCAAAATAGTTTTACTTAATCCTGTTACTGATCAAATACAAATGTTCAGCTTAGTTCTTTTTTTCATGTTGAAGCATTTAACTTCCTTAGGTAGGAGCAAGTAAAAAGTTGCCTACTTCTCCTGATTCCTCGTGTTCCTAGTTTCGGTTGAAGTCAACTTGTCAAATGATTCTTCTTCCTCTGTATGTATATATATATATGAACAAAATATTTCAACCTTTTAATGAAGTTCAACTTTGTATCATCTTTGGGACGTGGTATTCCAAAGCAGCATGCTGTACTTATATGCATAGATCTTGAAAGTGGCACAATACATGCAATCAGTTTGACCTTAGGTGTCCTGCCAGGCTGACACCCCCTGAAGATACAGCAACATGCATATATTCCCTCTTAGCCATCAGCTAAAACATAGCATTTGTTAGTCTGACAAATTGTGTGCTACACATGATGGAATGAGGAAGGAATGTCACCTCATTGTCGCATGCAGTCCAACCAGATACTAACTCAGAAAAGCCTTGGATGAAGAGTCTCTTCCTATTTCATCGTCACTCTGTTTATCTGTGCTGGTGTATGTAAAGTACGGGGGGCTAACCGGACGTAGGATTTTTCACAAAGCATCTAGATTGATTAAAACGACAGTCTGATGACTAATTGCTGACCAAATAGTATTCATATGAAATTGATAATGCCCCATTTCATTTCCGCAACAAATTCTGAGGAGAAAACCCATGGCACACCTCTCAGTTCCCCAACCTATATGTGAGGGACAGAGGCTGTTAGAAATACAACAGGCAAACAAAATCTTGAATCTAGTTTCTGTAGTGAGTTGAACTAGAGCACTGGTTCCTACCTATGAAGTACATTTTCAAAGTTTTCACGAATGGCAAACAAATAAATATGTTGTACATATAGAAAAGAAAGAGGATCCCAAGTTTCTTTGGAGTACTAAAGGGAGTATATCTCGAAAAAGGAGTGTTCAGACAGAAAAGCATGGTGCCTGCAGTAATTGCATCATCTTGCATCCTTGCACAGTTACCTGAAATGCTCATCCTGTCTTTCGCATGTGCTCCTGAGAAATGTCCCCAGATCTGTAAATCTGACTGACTGGATAGATCAGCAACATAAAGGTAGTTAACTAGAACTGTGCCTAAAAACCACTTGGTTAATTTTCACAGAATTTATTTAAAAAAAAAAAAGATTCATAGAAGAATTCTAAAAAAAATGTAAATCAAGCTTTTTTACCTGTATCTTAAAAAGAACTCAACATTGTATGCTCAGATGCTGTATGAGACTAAAAATTGAAGTCTTTAAAGATGCACGGAATAACTATACAGTAAGCAGGAGGATCTTTTTTTTTTTTTTAATGAAGATGCCTAAATTAATCTTGCTCTTTTTTTCTCAGTTTGGAAGTTATTTGTTGCTCATTTCACATCATGTTCCACTTTTCAAATGAAATACTTCTATAAATGAGTGGTTATTATAATCCCCAGACCTCAAAGACCAGCACACATGGTTTTGTGAACACATAATTTGGAATGGAACTTTCTAAATGTATTTGTAGGTTAACGTGTACGGAGGATATATGTTTTATGAGGACTATAAAACCTGCTTAAAGGCCAGGTGTTGACCATCTATTTTGCATGGGTAAAAGTCCTCTATGTCTAATGTGTGGGGTTTTGCTAATTTCTCCGAGACTATGCGGATTCTTGAAATTGCTCAGCATTCAGTCCATGGGTGCTGAGGTAACACTGAGCACTTCTGGAATTCAAACATTGTGTGTTCACTTAAGCTATTTTTATGTAGGACAGCTTCTGAAGTTTTGAACTTCTCTGAATACCCTTACTCAAACAAAGCCAACCCATGCCAATACTTTACAAAGTCCATTTCTTTTTTTCACTCTTCAGCTTAGTGATAACTGTGGAGCTAATTTATGCCCAAGTGATTGAAGCATCTTTTTTCAAAAAGAAAGCAGTAATTTTCACAAATATGGCATCTCTGCCCAACTATAAATGTGCAGTCTCATGTTTACTTGTCTCTTTCCATCATAAGGGAAACTACAGTATTTTTTGCAATTACAGCATGTATGAATTGACTAGTCTATGTCTGAAAGCACTGTTTGCAAACTCTAACAAAATTATTAAATTTCATCAATATTAGCACAGATATCTGCCTGTATGTAGAACAAAAACACACTCTATACTCACTATCACATTTGCTAACTAATGAACTATTCCTAAATGCGTAACTCCTATTCCTAAATCCTATTCTTAAGTTAGTTAAGCCTGGGTCTAACGTGGTAAAATGAATTAGTGAAAAGTTGCACTTCTATATGAAGTATTTTCACACCACCCCTGCAAACTTCAGCTTGATTTGTGCAGGAAAATAATTGCGCATCGCCTTACAGACTGCCTTTATGCGTTTTATTACATTATATGTTACCTATAATATTCCGATAACAACATCTGTAGATATATACTGCTTGTTAATGCCTGAACAAGAAAAATGGGAGGTTAATATATTGATATAGTAGAGCTGGTCTGCTACTGCCTCGCAGAAAATCCACTTTCTCAATCAAGAGCTAATATACTTTGTACTACCTTAATTCAGCACTGTGGGTACATGCATGGAGATCTGGTCTGTAATTACATAGCCACATAGCATTCCCCCTTCCCCTTCTGAGTTTACAAAATGGAGCTGCATGGGGTTATGGATGAATCAATGCTGCACAGGGATGGCAGAAACTGTCTTTAGAGCCTCGCTGTGTTTGCTGAGAAATTCAGAAAGTGTGTAGTGAAGAATGCTTGGGATGCCAGGAAGACAAATAACGGGGTATGTTTAAGACAACTGAAGCACTTGCTTCCATATCTATCTCTGCTGGAGAGTTCCTATTTTTTTTTATCCTAAGCAGGTCACCTTACCCAGACTTTTCATAGGAGTTCACTGACTGTGTGGCCTTCATTTTCTGAGTGCTTGATTTGAGGCTGTACTATAGTGTTGAATAAGTGCTGAACACACAGAGCTGCAAATGGAAGCAATCAGTGCTGTGCTTTGAGCATATTAAGTGCTATATATTGCTATGTTCTTGGAAAAAAAAAATGGGTCCCATCTGTATCAAACTGTGTTCTCCAAGTTAGTAGATTTTTTTAACCTAAATTTCTGTATACCTGCCTTTTATGAAACTGCAGAATTGCCTACTCATCGCTTAGGACATAATGAAGATAAATTCATTAATGTTTGTGCAGGAATAAAAAGTCAATAATGAAATGAATAACTTGGCTTTCAGAATGGGTTGAAAAGATGTAGTAAATAAAACACGTGGTCCCGTGTTAAATAGTAAGAAGGAAACAAAATCCTGCATAGCTTTTTAAAATCAGTATCAAGTATTTTTTGCAGGCAATAGGCTTTTCCATAAGGTAGAGCTTAATCAGGAAATTAAAGTTTGTGTCACAAAGGAAGTATCTTGATGTAAAGATACTAAAGTATCTTTATTATTAATAATATCATTAATAATGATACTATGGTTCTGAAAGCATGGGATTTAGTTTCTTTGGGTTTTTTTTTGTGTGTGGTTTTTTTCATCTATAATCCCATAGTTATTTTTCAAGGATGTAAACTTGAAAAAAAATCACCATGTAGTACTGTACTGAAAGTAACATGAAACATCAGTGAGTTTAGATTTTCTACACAAACCCTTTTTAATAGAGCTAATGATCCAACAGAGAGTAGCAGAAGTTTTTTGTCCTCTCTGTGGACAAGCATCTGTGAAGGGTAGTGCAGTAAGCCAGAAGAATTATAAGAGCAAAAAATAAAGGATTTAATTTGGGGCAGTGGGGGGCACCATATTTTACTCAAATTAATTTCTCATCTTTTTGTCTAGTAATCACTATCTTCACTATAATTTTCTCTCCACATCTATCCTCCCATTCTTTCTACACATGACTCTCCCCACCCCACCAGTGATCTCTGTTTTTCTTATCCACTTCTGCATCTCATTCTTCAAATGTCCTTTCTATATTTCTAGTCAGCTCCCAACTCCTTTCCCTATCCATCCACACATGCGTCTATCCCTGCTGACTGCCAGCTTTAATATTACTGCACAAGCCTCTCAGCGTGTCTCAAGGTCTTTACCTCATTTGCTTAGTAGATTGCAGTGGTTTGCACTTGTGGTCCCAGCCAGCAATACCTCCTGAAGTCCAGTTTGGTGCTAGAATTTTGGCACACTGCTGATCCTAGTCCTAGTCTCCTGCCTCTACTTATTTTTCATTTGATGTAATTGTGACCTCAGTTTTCCCCTCCTCCCCACCTCATGGTCTTTCATCTTCTTTTCCTAAGGCCACATTCTGCTTATCTCTCCCCAGTTCTCTGTCTAACCCCCAAAATCTCCCTTTCATACTTCTTTCGCTCCTGCCAACCGACTAGCACAGGAGGAACATGCTGCTCCTGCTTTCCTGTAGCAACCAGTTCCCAGTGCACTGCACAATGACAGACAGCAGCAAAAGAATAATTATAACAAGGGAAAGTTTGGTTTCACCATAGTAAGAATAACAAAGTTGTAGTTGGGTTGTACAGGGGAGCTGCCAGGAGAATTTGTATTTTAGAAGACCTATTTAAGTGGCAGTTGCTCTATGAGGGTAGCATGCACATTGTTTAGTATACACAGGAACTGGATGAAGAGGTTTGTGGATACCCTGTGGGATTTGAGTGACTGAATACACACTTTGGTGAGGTCTCAGCACTGCGGGAAGTGTGAATGTATTCAGTGATTATGGATTCCTAGGAGAATTTCAGCTCTTCAATACAAGCAGCTTTTCTGAGTATGGGTAAGTAGAATCTTTCAAAGCTATATTGCTTAGCTGAATCTGGGCAGTTTAATCCAATGTGGCGCATGGCAGACATCATCCTGTCTGCCAAATTTAGGTTTTTAGTTTAATATTGCTGGAACAGTAAAGATTTCCAAAACATATATATATATATATATATATACACATATAAAAATCTATTTGTCCTAACCCTATTCTTAGATCTAACTGAATCACTTTGGCTGAAATTTAAAAAATAAAAAGTTTATGATATCCAATCTGCAGCAGAGATTCAGTGCAGCCAATTCCAGCTCAAGGACTTACAGTTTACTGAATTTATAAGCAAATGAAAAGGCAAGTGTATGGTGGAAATTTACGTTAAGTTTACAAATGGATGGCCCTATCAACTTTTCTAAAGTCATTAAAAGCAAAATTTAAGTTCAGGTCTTGTTCAGAAACTTTCTCTGAAATATTTTCAGTGCTATCAATGGAGCCAACTCACAAGGCATTTCAGGGTCTTAGCCAATTGGCACTGTAGATTTGTGCTCATTAGGCAGTTGTGAGTGGGGACTCTATAGGCAAGTGTCGTGATCCGCCCACAAGGGGTCACGGGTCCGCCCACAAGGGGTCAAGGGCGAGGCACTTCTCTCCAAATCTCCGTTCACCACAGCAAGGGATGTCCTTTGCTTCCACAGAGATACAATTATAAAGCTTTATACAGCTTTATATTTTTTTTAATATTTTATATTTTTTCAGATACAATGAAAATTAATTTGTGAGAGGGTGTTACTTAAACTGTGTATGGGAGAAAGATCCATCACGTTAGTCAAACATTTAGGAAAGGTAAAAGTAGTGCAGTATACTGAACTGTGGGAATTTAAAAAAAAAGTAAGGAAAGAGGAAATGAAAGATGGAGGAAAGCATCTAGCATGTTGCACCGTTTTAATAGAAAGATGAATAGGTACAAATAAAGCCATTTATGCCATTCTGTTGCCATGACACAAGAAGCTTTACAGCAAGACTTGGTGACCTGAAATACTTGACTTGACCCTGAGAGAACTGCTAGATATAACTGGTATTTCATAGAATCATAGAATCATTATGGTTGGAAAGGACCACCAGGATCATCAAGTCCAACCTTCATCCTAACATCTCTCTAGCCACTAGACCATAGCCTCAAGTGCTACACCTACTTGTTTTTTAAACACCTCCAAGGATGGTGACTCCACTACCTCAACGGGCAGTCTGTTCCAGTGCCCAACCACTCTCAGTAAAGAATTTCTTCCTAATAGCTAATCTAAACCTACCCTGACACAACTTGAGGCCATTTCCTCTTGTTCTATCATTAGTAATTTGGGAGAAGAGACCAACACCAGCCTCGCTACAACCTCCTTTTAGGTAGTTGTAGAGAGCAATAAGGTCTCCTCTCAGTCTCCTCTTCTCCAGACTAAAGAGCCCCAGTTCCCTCAGTCGCTCTTCATAAGACATGCTTTCCAGACCCCTCACCAGCTTTGTTGCCCTTCGCTGGACCCGCTCCAGCACCTCAATGTTCTTCTTGTACTGTGGTGCCCAGAAAATTTTTGAATTTGTATTTTTGAAATCTGAAAATCTGTATATGCAATCTAATCTCTTTTAGTATTTATTATTCACCCATTATTGTGCTAAGAACCAACTGATACTGCTTATCTTCACAGTATGCCATGCAAGTGTGTCCAACAAACCTGACAGTGGACTTGAGTTTCAAGCCTCAGAGTAATCAATACAATTGTGTAATTCCTGACCTCAGGCAATTTAGCAAGAAAAGACTAGCTTTAGGTATTGAAGAACAGCACTGAAATTGAAAGGATCCTGAAGGCTGTGGTGGATGAAGGGGACAGAGGTGTGTCATGTTATGGCTATGAATCCCAAACACAGTAAAATGCTATAGTATGATTCAGGAACATTCCACAGAACTACATCATACTTGAGTAATGACTCAAAAATTTGTTATCCAGATTTTCCAGATTGGGACTGGAGGAGGCAAGGGAAGACAGAAACAGAAAGGGAAGGGAGACAGCAAGGAGGCAGGAATGTGCTGCTGTTTTTTACTACTTTTGCTAGTTTTGATAAGCAGACTTTTATCCCTTCCTGCTGTCTCAATAACAGAGTTTGACCACGTGTCAGTATACTATATTTTATATACTACAGCTACAGCTGAGCCAAGAAACTCAGTTTTTACAGGGGATTTTGGGAGAAATTTGTGGTGGAAGTCTTGGTGAAGATTCTTACATGTCAACCATTGTGATCTGGGTTGGAAAGGAAGCCAAAAGCATGTGTTCTCTTTCCAAGAAAATGAAGACCACTTCATATGTGCATACGTTAAGCCAAAGTTTTCAACTTTTTAAGATGTAAGTGATATTTGCAACAAATAAGTTTGTAAAAAATTTCATAGACTTCTATACACACTGTAGAATATTTGTCAGGTAATTGTGGAAAACAAACACAAACACCCCCAAAACAAATAATTCTGTAAAGTGTATTTTTCAAAAATTCAGAAAGTGTTTATGTTCAGGGAAAATTTTATTCACTGTAAATAGATGACCTACTTCTTCCTGTGACACTTAACACCAGGAAAGATGAATATTTAACCTGGCCGGCTGTAGTTAGCTGCATGACAAGACATAGTACAAGAATTCATTCAAGCCAGAAAAAAAGTATCCTTAAAAGTGGAAATAAAGCCAAAGAAATGTTAATAAGACTGAACATAGAGGTCAGCTAAGAGCAGCAAATACATGAAGGTCTAAACAGGAATTGTTAAAGTATCTCAGAAAACGAAAACCTGCAGAAGAGTCATAAGGTCTGTTAGATGAGCAGAGGATAAAGAGTCAATCTAACATGAACAGGAGATGGCAAAGAAAAGAAATTCTTTTACTCTAGTATTCTCAAAAGACAAAGGACAAATATGTGCAGTAGTGGAATTCTTTACAGATTGCAGACATATACTGTTAGTGAGCCAAAAAGTGGTGAATAATTCAGAAAGTAAGCCTGGAAGGTAAATAAGAATTTTACAGTGTCTTTCAGAGACAAACCACAGAACTAAGTCACTTTAAAAATATGCTATAAAATGATATTTTAAATGAGTTGTTAACTAACATTGTGAATTTCTTTGTAAGTACATTCTAAAGGATTATTCTAGACACTGTGAATGAGAAAGCCAATCTTGCCACTTACATGATGTATTGGAAACTCAGCTCAAATAGAAGATAGGGAAAAATGCAAGAAATCAGGAACAGTAGAAGTGTTTATATATGAAAGGATGTTGAATGCACAGATTGAACGGCAACACAGAAAAGTAAAACAGGGTTGAAGAAGAGGTATAAAAAAAGGTGAATGATACTGTGAAGATCCCAAACTTTTTTCCCCACAGACTATGAATGAGTATCCAGTAAACTGGTGAAAGTTATGAGGAGACTCTCATTGACTTTCTGAGCTTTGAGTCAGGCTCTTAGGCTTAGGTTCACCCACCTAACTTCCAGCATTTAGCTGCAGTGCCAAGGTGAAAGGTTTCCACTCCAAACACTAAACATCAAACTAAAATTCCTCTATAGTCAGGGAGGAATTAACAAATTCAAATTAAACAATTCAGACTACGTAAAGTCTGAGTTGTACCCTGGAGATACCTGCCTTTCCCTCCATAGAGAGGAAGCTTAGAGCAGTGCCTGCAATTAGGCAGGGTGTATCCAGCATGTTGAAAGAGAATTAACAATGAGGTTTAATTTTCTTTTCTAAATAACCTTGATGGAAATGTATTAGTCTTCAAGTCACACAATGCTCATGCTCTTCATGCCTTATGCTGATGGAGAAAACAGCATTCTATATGAACTGTAATGGCAGCCAAAAGAAAATTACTGATCAGTTGGAAAAGTTTGACTATTCTCAATATAGATTCATGCTTCAATGCCTTTCTAGAGATGGTTAAGTAAGAAAAGTATCCCTTTTTGCATAATAAATGATTAACTGTACATCTCCAATCACATCTGGAAAACATTGCTGAGTTTCATTCTGAATAGCCAACATTCTTTGTTAACGTTTTTGTCAGCATATGCTTCTTTTGCTGCTTGCAAAATATTTCATAAAATATTAATGTAGAAATAAAACAATAAAAATACAAACCACAGATTTTCCTATTTTCTGATAAATCAATATGGATCAGCATAAGCTTACCAACATTTTTTTTCCACATTGTACATTATCAGAGTAAAACACGGCTCCTGATTTACTCTGAGACTGTGAGAGGGAGACTAGAAAACAGGCAATCCCAGCCAGCAATGGGAGAGAGGGAGAGCTTGCTCAGTAATCTGACTGGAAAGACTACCCCACCCCTCTAAACTTCTGGGGAGAACATTCCTTTTCTGACTGCAGTTTAAAAAAAGAAAAATAAAAAAGGAAATAATAAAGTGCTGGGCAGACTAGCTGGCGATAATGAGTCTTTAATACCTTCAGAAGCTAAGAAGACAGAGGGTTGGGGCTGATCATGGCAAGCAGTGAATAGTGGCTTCTGGGTGCAGTGGATGGATAAAGTGGGTGTGATTTGTGACACTCCTTGGGAAGGAGCCACCACGTGTGCTCTATTCAGCCAGCTTTGCAGTTGGCCTCCTCTGACACAGTGATACGTTTCAACTAGAAGAAATAAAGCATTAGACCACTATAAAAATTCAAATGATGCACCACAAACCAAAATGGTACAATTTGGTACTAGCTGCTGGTTAGCACTTCCTGGTCAATATGATGATCAACACTTAATTATAGGCTTGTTTGCAGAAAGTTCAGCTTTCTAACAGCTATAGTTTTGAATATGACACAGTGATTAGAAACAGTTATTAATAGATTGGTGCTGTTATTCACCTTAAGTCCCTGAAGGAGAAATTAGAAAACCTATTTAAAGCTGAAATATGACCACTAGGGGATGCAGCCAGGATCCTGAATGAGTGGGGTATCCTGTTCCTCATTCATGTACTGCAAGACCAGCCAGAAAATAGAACAAATACTTTCTGCAATATTTGGGTGAATAAATGTCAATCCAGAAGCCAGGGAGAATTTATCAACTAAGTAGTGTAATTAGGATAATGCAGAAGTAAATCCAGAAGCCCTGTTTTTTGGTTAATTGTTTCTTCTTTTGCATATTCTGTGAGGTTTGTTTGTTTGTTTGTTTTGTTAGTTGTTCCTCCTTTCCCTACATTATCTGTTACCTTTCTATCCCTCCAATCCACCCTTTCATTATCCTTAGCTAGTGGTTACCTTCTCATCTGGACCATTCATCTCAATAAGCCAGTTGACCCTGGGATACACTTGCACTTAACATTTATGGGTACCTTTGATTCAGCTATTTAGTGAACATATTGAATAACAAATCCAAATTATTTTTAAAAATCTCTCTCTCATTTCCTATTTATTTACTTCCTACTTTAGTTGATTGATTTATTCTTTCCCCATCTATTCGGCCTTCAGCCACAAACACTTGCTTTATCTTGTATTTTCTCTCATAACCACAATTTCTCACCCATAACTAGTAGATTATCCTTATTTAGGAAATTATTTGCAATTTGGAGAGGGCAAAAAGGATACTGCCACCAAAAAAATCCAGGATCGGCTAGGAACTACTGGCTGTTGATTGATATATCAACGATGTTAAAAAATAAACCCAACCAAAATCAATATGTTTGAAATAATTGAAAATAATGTTTCTTAAATAGACTTGAAGACAGACTCTCAATGCTGCTTATCAGTAGGGAAACTTCTCTGATAAAACACAAGGAAAGGGGATTGATATGCCTCCATGATTATCACAATACTTTTTAATTAAAGAAGAGTTGTTTCAACTCAGCCATGTTTTATTTTAACTATTCCTTATTGTATTTCAACAATATTATTTGTTTCTCTATACCTTCCCTTAGCTATGGTGGATGCATTTGTTCCTTTACTTGCATCTCAGTGAGTCAGGCTTTTCCAATCTGTATGAATATTCATCTAATTTTGCTGCTGGTATCTGTTATTCAGCTTTGGCCGAGGCCTGGATTTTGCAACTGAAATCATAGAATCATAGCATGCCAGGTGGGAAGGGACCTCAAGGATCATCTAGTCCAACCTTTCAAGATAGAATAATACAGTTTAAAGAGATGGCTCAGCACCCTGTGAAGCTGAGTCTTAAAACTGTCTAATGTAAGGGAATCCAATACTTCCCTTGGGAGACTATTCTAATGTTTAATTGTTCTCATTGTAAAGAATTTTCTTCTGGACTCCAATTGGAATCTCTCCAAGAGCAACTTGCAGCCATTCCCCCTTGTTTTTTCCATCTGACTCCTTGGAAAAATCATCACAGTTCTTGACTTCATCAAGCTAGGGTAGGTCACAAGGGTCTTCCTTCCTACAATTGGTATAGAATTGGGGCCTGAGAGTGTACATTAACATATTAAATTATATGACATATACAGTATACAATATACAATATCAGCTGATTAGTATTACCACTGAAGCTTAACTTTTCAGTTCTCCCTTATTTTATTGTTTTAGTGCAGACTACTAACCTCGTTTTTGTGTTTAAATCGAAGTCGTCTGTAAGGAAAAAGATTGATAATGACTAAATTCAAGAGATACAACATCAAAAGAAATTTTCAACATTTGGACAAAATAAAACTAGGTGTGGATAAAATATATTGCAATAATAAGTGATATTAAAACCGTTAGAGTAGATTTGAATCCAGTGTTCTCTTAATTTTCAAAGCTGACATTTGTAAATGCATATATGCAGAAGTCTTGTAATTTATGTTGATACATAATAATTCATAATTTTGTGTCTTTGAGCGGTGACCATAACATTTTTATAACTGAATAGAATTCTTGTTGGTTAGCATATGAAGTAAGAACTAAAAAGAGGTGTTTGTAGCATCCTGGCATAGGTATGTAGTGTCTTTGACAGCACACGTTATTACATATCCTAAATATCTGTTCTGACAAACGATCTTGAGGATTTTTTTGGGTAGTTTGTTAACTGCTTTTAAAAAAGAGCTGTTGTATTTCTTGTCCCTTTGATAAATGGTATGACAGTGTGAATCTTAGACAGCCTTTCTGTAATTTTGAAGGAAAATAGGAAAAGTTGTATTGTCATTATTGTCTGTGAAATTTATTTCTGAAGTGAATGCCATACATATTTCTGAAATGAATTCCAAATGTATTTTCTAGAAGTGGGTGCCATTGAAAGCCAAGGCAGGCAATTTATACTGTGCATAATAATGATATTAATTTTTATGGTGTGTATAAGTTACATTTTGATTAGTTTTTTGCATGATTAAAAATTCGCAAAGCCTTTATGGCCCCCAGGAGCCTACCTGTAATAAACAGCTCTCACCTTCCAAACCATAAAACAGGTCTGCAGTACTTGAACATTAGAGCTAATTGCCTTGCTACATCAAAGGGAGCACCACAAGACTGAGAAAAATCACAAAAGGGGATGTGGGGAGCAGGGCGGGAGGGAGGAAGGCGGGAGGGGGCAGCTTCACCTCTAAAGGTTATGTGTTTGTGGCTTGGTGGAGCCCTGTAAAGTTATGGCCTCAGAACTGCTGTTTGCGATTAAGTTGATGGGGAAAGTCTATCCCGCAATCTCTCTCTGCTGCTGACACAGAGTCTTTGTTCACATTCAGATTTCTCAAACTGTTGCCAGGGTCAGGCTGAGGTCAGACACCACGATGATGTATAGGAGAACATGTCTGGGAATTTCTCTCACACTTAAAACACATACCAGAAAAACAGGAGAGCACCCTGCAAAAATTGTCTGATGAGACCCAGATGATACTGTAGCTTTTCTTTTAGTACCTTCATAATTTTCTTTCTCTTTGCCTGACACACAATGTTTTATTAATGTGTGCCACGATAGCCCTTACAATTTTATGTCCCCTCAAGATAAGGACACTCAGTAGCACTTTGACACTTCATTTTCCAGCCCAGGGGGATTGGGCCAGTAAATCTAGTAAAAGCAGCAATGTGTCCATTCCCAAGGATGAGTCGAAAAGGCATTGCCATCGGCTTCAGGAGGCCATGGGGCCTGACACGGGTACGAGCCTCGTGTGTGCACGCTCGGCATTAACACAGCCCGAGCCAGGCATGATCACAGGCTCGCAGCATCCTGAACCACGCTCCCCCGCCACCCTGACAAACACAGCCCCACTTCCAGCTGCGACAGGGATGCCTACCATGTTTGATTAGCTATCATCGCAGGAGGGGGCGGGGGATCACAGAGGGGAGAGTGCTAAAACAGCACAAGGAGGGCTTCCATTCTAATGGAAATTTTTTTATATATATATGCAATTATTTTTAAAAGAGGGAACCATCTTTATCCCTGTATTGTTCCAAAAAGTGGACACGCATACTTAGTCCTAACCTATTGTATTTCTGTGTCAATGCAAAACACATTGATCTGTGGTTGAGAGGTTTTCTTTTTTTTTCCTTTTTTTCTTTGGTTTGGTTTCCAAAATTGCAGCTGTGTTTTTCTCTTCTGATTTACAAAAGGTTTCACAGAGAGCTGAGAATCGGATAGGTTTACCACATCGATCTGAGGGTTGTTTGCCCAGGCATACAGTTTCAGTGCATGGCTGGCAAGTAAGGCACCAAGCAGCAATTTTTTTGTGCTCAGCTGCTACATATGACAGAGGATATTTCATTCGGCTGTCAGAATGTTATTAATAAAACATGGGGTGCGAAAAGGGCCACTATTTCCCCTTTCAATCACTATAGCATTTACAATGAAAATTTTATGCAGTGTGTAATTTTCAGTTAATGCTTGACACTTAAAATGTCGGTAGCTGCATTTTGTATGGTTCCTGAAGGGTTAATTGTATCATGTTCCCTGCGTAAAAGCTCTGCTTATCAAAAGTGAATAGAGGAGTGTATGCAAATGTGTGTCTGTGACCTTTTGCCTTTCCAGGGTTAATTTATATGGTCATTAAAGATTTTATGAAATTGAGCAGCCTGGTGCTTCGAATCCCATTTTGCTTTCACCTCCTAATTTATATAATTCCTACCTGAACTGGGAAATATGATTTTTATTTTTTGTGTGTGTGCTGCAATGAAAACAGCATGCTGTGCTGCAGGGAGTTGCAAGTCTGGTTATCTGGCATTACTCAGATTGCTAAAAATTCATTAAAATGTGACATCAGCACAGTGAGAGACAAATGATCACAGGATGAAAAGGAACAGTGGGCCTTTCACGGATTAGTGCTACACAGCCCCAGCACAGAAACTAACTGCATAAACAGATTAATCCACCAGTAGCAGCATAGCTAAGATTTACCAAATAATTAAATGGGCTTGAGTTACTGTGAAGATTTCCATGTAATCTAGCTGGTGTGAACACGTAAGTGAGGTGTGGGTAATGCTGCTTCCTCAGAAGCCATGTACCAAGTTGCATCATTTATCCTGAATGGCTCCCCCTGGAGACAAAATTTGAGACTTCTCTTGCAAAGCCAGAGGTTTATATTTAATGCAGCACCTAATACCTAATACGTACTTACTGCAATTAGCGGGATACTGCTGTACTAATAGGATTTATATTGCAATTCCCCCTTTTTTTTTTTCTTTTTTCTTTTTCTTTTTTTTTTTTTTTTGGCTCCAACGTACATTTTTACATGTACTTGTTTTTGTTTCAGCCTGTGTGGTGTGTGTGTGCGTATATTTTAACAGAAATCATTTTTAGCCAAAGAATATGAAATGACAAGCTTTAAATCTGTCACACTGGTGGGAAGTGGGTACTCTGAAAAATACATGACCAGAAGTTCTGGATAGATTTTGAAATATTGGAAATTGTTTGTAATTAATGTCCAACCTCTCTGAAGTGTTGTTCTTTCTCTTTTCTTCCTCCATCTCTCCTTCACACCCATTTTGCCACCCTCTGTTAGTGCTGTTCTTATTACAGGACATATTTTTAAACTGCTGTTGAGTGGTTTTAACTGAGTTTCTTTTCTAAGATCTTTTCTGTGCTTATCCACAGAAGAACAAGGTGAAGATACAGAAGTGTCTACTAAAAGTACATCAGTAGCTGTGGCTGATGATAAAGACTCAAGTGAGAGAGACAATAGTGAAGGCAAAAAATCCAGTAAAGACTCTGGTAAGATACTAGAATTTTGTTTTCCCTCTTTTTTTTAGTTTATGAAATGGTCTTTCATTTTGAACTGTCTGGACATTTCCACTACTATTCATTGCATGTGCATTTTGCATGTGATTTCTATCAGTAGCCTCCCATTGACCTATTTTTAATCATAACCATCTGACAGGATAGATGCGGATAAGTTGAAGAATATTACAGGACGACCAGTGAGATTATTTTTTAATCAAATCAGTTTGTGTGCTTGTAATTTTTTAAGCGCCTTTCATTAATCTTAGCTGTACTTGTGATTCCTCTGATGGCATATTAATTTTTCATAAGCAGAGGATTAGGTACCACTTGAATTTTTTCCTCAATCAGGTTTTGCCCCCCTTTTAACCTAAGGAATGTGGGGTTTTTTGTTATTATTAATTTTTGCTCTTGCTCTCTGATCAGTCACTCCCAAGAATCTGGCCTCTTCCTGGGCATTTATTTGAGGCATTTAGAAAAAAATACACAAAATCCAGTGAAAAAGTTTACAGATGATTCAGCCTAAGAAAGAGGAAATATCATTGAAAACGGATTATGGGTTGGGTAATTTTGATCTCCTGGAATAGACAAAGCCCAGTAATGAAAGCTACTGTCTTTGAAAACAAAACCTCCATGTCATGACATTTACTTGTGCACAAACAAACCCAGGGCCAGCATCTGGTGTAGATACCCAAGGCTTTTTCTGTGTTTGATTTGGCAAATATGTGACTTCATCCATGCTCTTTATGTATGAGATGGAAATCTATGGTCACAATGAATATTACATTGGCTACTTTTGCTGCACGCTATACCAAGTTACATTATGTTGGATTCACTGAAGCAGAAGAAGTGCTGAAGCAGGTTGAAGCCTATTAGTTTCAGGTAGTCATATATCTTTTCCTTGTATGCCAATGACAGCAGCGTACAAAGGAGGTTGTATTCTCCTTAAAGATATATAGTTGTAGAGAAAATATCATTTTACATATGAGTTTCTTTACACTGAAATTCTCCTGTACTGTAATTTGTTCTTTACATATTAAAAATCTGGACTTATTGCCAAAAAAAGTATTATAGATTCCCCTTCCTATGCTGAATCAATTCAGAGGACTGAGTTAAAGATTAAAGCTTCCTTTAAGTTTGCTCGTTGACATGCTAAGGTCAGTACCCATAACAGTATAGAATCTCAGCTGCTCTTCGGTTGCTTTATTTTTTAAGATCAAGAGACTGAAGAAAGGCTGATGATGACAAGGATGATGTTGAGCAAGAAACTGTGTAGTGGTTTAAAATATATATGCCCTTTGGCTGGCTCTCTAACTTGGTAAAAACTGCCTGCAGTGCAGTAAAGCCATGCTCCCAGGCCAACATAAGTCCTGTGCAGTCT
This sequence comes from Eurystomus gularis, assembly GCA_013400335.1. Taxonomy (NCBI): domain Eukaryota; kingdom Metazoa; phylum Chordata; class Aves; order Coraciiformes; family Coraciidae; genus Eurystomus; species Eurystomus gularis. Next base: position 105,096 of record VZZY01018568.1, on the reverse strand, counting down.
CATCAGGGGCTGTCCTGGACACTCACCAGGAGAGGGGTGACAGTCACCTGCAGGCTGCATTTCCTGCCTTCCACTCTGCGTGGGGGACACCACGAACCACTTCAGGGAGTTTACGAGCCCTCTGTTTTTCTTAGGCAGGTCCTTTTATAGTTGTTCAAGAAGGAATATGATATTAAAGCTCCAATTAAAAAAAAAAAAAAAGGAATCTAGAAAAAAATACTGAAGGGGAATTCTCAAAATTCCATCAGCATTAGCCACTCATAAGGGCCAAGTTTAATTAGGACAAACCTATACCCAGATGCCTACTGGGTGCACTAAAAAAACCAGCCTAATTGTTCTGCATTCCCATGCCAGCAATTACACAAATAACTTTGCAGTAAGATTCGTATAAAAACAAGAGCTGAAATACATGATTGCCTTTGTGCTGTGCAGAAAATACTTTGTACTGTAAAATCCTAAACTTTTATTTTCCTAATCTAAGTTAATTCTACATATATAACATGCAGACCATCATCTTAATTTTCACTCACCTGACAAGTATTTCTAATGACTGCATAACTGCTTATGTGTAATTGAATGTTAATTTCGGCTTTCTCATGAATTGAGTGTTGCAAGTCTTGCCAAAGAAATCTCAGGAAAACCAATAAATTCATCACAATACTAACATGTTAGACAGGAAAATGGTGTGACCCTTCTTTAGCATAGAATCTATTAGACGAGGAAGGATTATCATGTATTTAACAACAGTATGTTTGTGTAAGCTGTTGTGCTGTGTTGCTTACCTTATCTCAAGGAGTAGAGCTTTCAAAATGAGTCTTGGCAATATGCAGGTTATATTTGTTGAATATTCATTCAGCATAGAAAAGCCTACTAATGCCTCATTTATATTGTCATTTAAATCTAGTGCCACTTTAGATTAATTATAATCCAAATTACAGCTCTATGCAGTGCAAGAATTAATATGGAATTTATCCAGATTAAAACATTTGCATTGAAAATGTAATATGTCTCTGCCATGGCTAAGGGGAGCACTTTTTAATAAGGTAGTAAACATGAGGAAGGATGGAAATTAACCTTCATTATTGCAATGAAAATTATCCTTTCATTCTACTCTAATTAGAAAGAATACTCTACCAGTAATTACAATTTTAGAATTATTTTAAGGCTGAATAACATCACCCAATGTGTTAGACATCTTTAATTATGCGATCTTTATCAAATACATAGATTCATAAATAAGAAAACAGTATTTTGATCATAGCTTTTCCGAGTTTTTTTCGTTAATATATATATTTCATTAACTTTCTCCTTCTTTTTGTCACCCGAACATTTTTATTTTTATTTTGGGGTTTCAGAAATGTTACAAAGGTGAGGACATGAGTTGCGGTGAATTATGTCATTTTGATATTAACAATCTTACACAGGTTAAGTAATTCTGTAACTGACAGTCATTGACTAGTCTATTCCATGGCACTTAAAATTAAACGTAGTTTCTGAGCAAAGTGTATTGAAATGACATTATTCTTCTAAAATGCTGCATACTTTATATTATAAAATTAATTACAGTTGTGTTTCACAATTAGGAAAAAAAAACGACAAATAATGTATCTCAATAAGAAAAACTGAGTACTTATAAAAAATGAGTTACAACTGCATATATTCTCGTCCTACAACTGCTTAGTGAGAATACCATGCCAGTGGAACATCTAGTTATGAAAATAGTGCTACACAGCATGGTCAGAACCATAATATTTTCTCTCCTCTCTCCGTCCTCCTTCAATACCCTTCCTATAAGACCATAACTTTGTTCAGCTTCCCTGCAGGAAGCTCCTTAAAATAGTGAATTCAACACAGAGAGTAGAAAGTTAATGTAGCAAGATGAGGCACTGAGTTGTAGTAGCTGGACCATTGTGTAAGAATACTCTGGTTTAGGAGGATTTGGTTCTCACCATGTGCAGGGGCGAGTGCTGTCCCTGTGCCAGAGAGAAGAATCAACTCCTCTTGTTTTTTTTTTCTCAAAGCTCACCATAAGTCATGAACTTGGTTACTATAGATCAGATGTAGCTTTGGTCATTTAAGAAGTAACAGTGCTTGGGATTGAATGAATCCAGAGCAACAATAACAATAAAAACAACAAAGCCTTTGTACATTTTGTCAGTTTGTATAAATACCATAGTAAACATAGTAAAAAAAAAATGCTTTATTATGCATTTATTGACCCCAGCACAGTGTTTTATAATTCTATGGTTTTATTACATTAACCACAAAAGAAAATTTAACAACAACAACAAAAACCTCTTGTTTTTATAGAAACAAGAACTATGTATTTCATTATTATTATAGGCCCTTTGAAGCAATTAAGTTATTCCATCCTGTGGTGGAAGATGATGTGTAATATTAACCTTGTGTGTGCTCAGGCACACACAGTGTGCACTCCAAGCTAGATTTCACTAGCAGTTACACACCACTAAGACACAGTTAAATGAATTTTCACAAGTGAATTTTGGAGCAGAATTTGGATCCTGATTTCTGTTATAACCTGTTAAGAGCAATCTAGCATGATGAGGGGAGGATAAGGCAATTTTTTTTTAATTTTGGTTTTTAATTCAGTTTCATGTGTCCATTTACACCAGCTGAGATTCTGGCCCATTTTCTTTAAAAAGGGATATTTAAAAAGTGATATATGATAAAGATAAGAAACAGTAGTCAACTGTTAGATGTTTTTGACAGCTGAAATGAGGAGAGGTTAATAATTTGAACTTGTCCTTCTAAAACCTGAGAAGCAACATTTCTGTGTTAATATAGTATGTCACTTTTTTACTTCTCATAATTCTCAGAGTTAAGACATTTAAATAAAAACGGTGTATTGCCAAGTCAGTACAGATAGGCCAGGGAATACTATATTTTCATAAACCAAGGTGAGTAACAAAGTGATGCCTTATGTGATTGCATCATGTAGATTTTGCCTTTAAGCGTTGCTATTCCTTCAGGTCACTGGCATGGCACTGACTGAGAAGTCTAAGTGAGGCCTCCAGGATCAGTTCCTGAGAGTGTAAAAATTCAGCGGGGCTCCAGAAAGTGGCTTGTTCAGATATTAAGTCGATGTTGACAAATTAGACATTAAAAGTAGAGAAATATGGCAGGAATAAATTTTAATTTGAGTAAGGACATACAAAAATTACTGGTCTAAATTACACCAAGGAAATAGTTAGCAACTTAGGGATGAAAAAGAATGTGTAGGGAAATCACCATTAATGTATAAGTCATTAAATATATTTATATTTTTTAAAAAAACAAACCCTTCGGAAAATGTCCCTGTATGATTCAGTTTGCAATTGTTTATTATTGTACCATGAAGATTTGATGTTCACCTTTAAAACTTTTATTTTACTTCTCTTTAATGTTGATCTTGTATTATCAAGGACTACACAAAGTCTATATGCAAATAATAATAACAGGTTCTTGGTTTTGTTTACAGAAAACTTACAAGTGTTTTCTTTGTTCATATTTACATTGTTGCCAAAACATTCATGATTTTTTTAAAAAATTAATGCTAGGTTATTGTGCAATGAGGTGCAATTTGTTCATTTATATGAACCTTATGTGGACTGAAAAAAATCAAGATAAATCTTCATGCACAGCATACAATCAGATTACCCCTGGACTATATATTTACGTTGGGTCTGATAGCAATCAATGCTTTAGCTTCATTGCATTTCAAGATGTATTTGCACCCAGTGTCCAGTGATAGTGTCCTCACCCTGGAAATAATTTAGTTGCAAATTGACTGGAAGATGGTGAAAATTGAAAGTTAAAATTAGAAATACTCATAATAAACAGCAGAAAAAAAGGTCAGATGATGCTGCACTATGATGAGATTGGAATGGTTGGTAAATGAGGTTTTGTGTTTGTCGTGAGATGTATGTGACATGCCTACCGAATGCTCTTGTAATATCCAGCCTAGCAGAAGAGATTATCTGGCAAATTGACGCTGGAAAGAATTTTCTGATGGACTGGGAAATTAGAATTGCACTCTTTTCTTTGATGTGTGCAAGACTGGGCTGCATTACACAGCTAGCTTAGGCATAATATTAAATACAGTATTTAGTACTTGATAGTAGAACTACCTACAGAAAACAATTATATTCTGGTTTTGATCACAAATGCCAGACTATAAAAATTTACAGTATAAACATCTAAGACAATCCCAAATGACTGATCTTTGTATATCATTAATATTGTTAGCTCTGAAGTCCTATTCTCCACAGTATTTCTTTTAAAGCCTCACTGTATGCAGCTTAAGAAGTGTAACCAGGCAGGAATTATCAAAACAGCATAATAATCATATTGTTCAGACAGTTTAGAAAAGAGAGAGTAATTAAACAGCAGCAAATTAATTATTTTAGAAAACAGGATTTTTAAGCAAAAGCTGATTTGTTTTAATGTAATACACAAATTCATACTGAGCTGCTAAAGAAAGAACAGTATTGATTAATCTTTAAAGGCAACCTAAGGTTATCTAAACAGTAGAAAAGAGTCCATTTAAAAATGTATTTATAGAGTGTCCATCAAGGATAAAAGTGCATTTTCACCTTAGTGCTTAGCAGAGTTTTTTTTTTTTTCAACTGTATTTTTTTCTCAGAACTTAAAAAAAAAAGACCCTCAAAGACAATACAGACCTTTGGAATCACAGCCTCTTTGTAAACCAAGATGCTTTAATGTTTAAAATATGTTCTTAAAAATTATGTTTTTGGAACAGGAGTAGTCACACCAGAAAAGGAACCAAAAGTGAACACTGTGGTAGGGGCACAACAGCTTCTTCTGGCAAAAGAAGAGGAAGGTGCAGCTAAAAAATCAAAGCCTCCAGAGGACAATAAATTTTGTCATGAGCAGGTAAAAGAAAATGTAACAGTTTACTTGCATTGTAAAACTCTTTCAAGTAACTCAAGATGAAATAGAGACGATATGCTGTTAAAATAGAAACACCAGCAAGTTATAAAAAGCACACTAACTAATAGCCTGCATCTTCATTTGATTTTTTTCCAGTTCTATCAATGTCCATATTGTAACTACAATAGTAGGGACCCAAATCGTATCCAGATGCATGTCCTGTCACAGCATTCAATGCAACCTGTGATCTGCTGCCCTCTCTGCCAGGACGTCCTCAGCAACAAAATGCATCTCCAGCTTCACTTGACTCATTTGCACAGCGTGTCCCCTGACTGTGTGGAGAAACTACTTATGACAGTAAGTGTTCCAAATACTGATGCACGTGCTACAGAAATGTACTCAGGCCCCTGGGCAATGTATTTGTTGTGACATAGTATTCAGACAGCCCGGAGAGGGGAGTGGGTCAGGACTCTCAAGTTCTGTTGCCAGCTCATCCAGTAATGGATGTCCCTTGGGAAAATGACTGAGGGTGGATTTCAAAGACGCTGAAAACCTGCAGTCCCTCATGGACATTAACTTTGGGAAAATCAAGTTTGTCCATGTCTCTAAGTTCACACCTGTAAATTGGATCTAATAATATCCAGGTCTCAGAGAAATTGTGACGCCTATTTGTAAAATAATAGGAATTCCCTGTAGAATGTAGTTTTCAAACACAGAATTCCTGGGTATAGAGGAGCTGTACTTGCATTGTATTACATGAAATTAACTGTAAAAGATCAATAGTTATGCTAATAGGAGAACATAATTACCTTATTGTACATAATGTCCTGTTTTTTACCTTCTGCCTCTGCATAAAAGACCCTTTAGGTTTTTTTTGAATAAAATGTGAGAATGAAACAGACAGGCAAGTCCAAGAATAGGTAGCAAACCAGTTAGGTCAGTTCTTTAGGATATGGAATATCTGATTTCAAGTACCTACCCTGGATCAGGCAGGGTCTTGAACTGGTTTCCCTGTGATTGAGATGAATGCTATAACCAGCAAACTCTATTTGGAGGATGAATCTCATTCCAACCTCACCAGGAAAATCTTGTTCTTCACTGCAAAATTGTACAAACTATGTCAAAATAATAAATTTCTGTGAAAATGGTGACTCAGCACCATTCAAAACAATGTTGGTAAAGACATGATCAGGTCTAGAATGTATTTTTTATTACAGCATAGATTCTGTTAGAAAACAGACCTCCTAAGATACCCTGATTCTGGTTGTGTTGTCTTTTTGGAAGGAAATGCATTTGGAAATCTCAGGGATCCACCTTCATAAGGATTTATTTCTGCATCCATAGATGACCTCTTCATTTATATGGTTGTGGTTGTAGGCCTACCACCTCATTCCCAAATAAATTTGAAAAAAAATAAGAAAGAATGAAAGAGCTCTTGACTGAAGGTCTGGGGTTTCTTGTGCCTAGTGCTGATGAGCAAATATAGAATTGGAGATTCTTCTTTTATTTTCTGTGATTTTCTACTAACTATAGCTCTACCAGACCGTGTAATTTTGGTCCATCTCAAAGCAAATGCAGTAGTAATCTAATGTTCCTGGACGCTTTTAGGAAACTGGAAAAATGTGGACACCCCTACCACCCCCATATTATGCATTATTAGCTTTCTTCTCAAGTTCTCCATGATTCTCTCTATGCTGATAATGAGGAAACTTTGAAATCTCTCCTCTTCTCCTCTCCTCTCCTCTCCTCTCCTCTCCTCTCCTCTCCAGGTGCTGGAGAGTTGTCTCACTGTTTTTAAGAAAAAGTTTGTTTGACAGAGAAAGAGATTGCAAAACCCTATCTTCGTCATCTTAGTTGCTAACACTAATATCTGAAGTTTCTGATGGCAAAATAAATATCATTTATAGAAAATGTTTCTTCTCTGGGACATTAACTGTTCTCTACATTTTTTTTTTAAAGTCCTTCCTCCCAAATAACCTCAAAGTCACTAGTCCTCTGAGACGGTGCTATTAATGCTGTGTTTAAATTACAAGCATACTAAGTCCAGGGCAAATATTCCTGTTGACTTAACTAAACTGAGTACTGTCAGACATAAATAAGAATACATCCTTCAAAGTTTTACATATATAATTTGAAAGCATAACACAATGGGTAAAACACTCTGAAGAAGATACATAAGCAACTGAAGACAAGAAAGAGAAAATTCTTATTTTAAATGGAAATAAGTTGCTATTTCTGTATGGAAATAAACTTACCATTTTCTTTCAAAGATCATGGAAGATCTAAAACTTGTTTAAAATACAATACAGGTGAAGCAAAATGGTGATGCACTCAGTTAAGAACTGACTGATGACTATATCTCAACATGATCTCTGTCTTTGGAGGATATCTGAGGATAATTCCCCTGATACATCTGGCCAACCTGACACAGCCAGCAAAACCTTTGAGACCAATGAAATACTGAGTGTATGTAGTTATATAGCATCATCTTATTGTGGATTATTTTGAGCTGATTCTCTACCTAATGCTCTGGATTTGTGGTCTATCAGAAACTGTTCTCTAGGACTGAATCAAGAACTTGTTTTAGTACTGGTAGTCCTTTATCCAGATATGGTGGTTCTTTTGAATTATAATTTCATACTGTTACATAGTATTAAATAGTGTGACTTTTCTTGTAATAATACTGTGTTCTTGGTTTTCAAAGGTTCCTGTACCAGATGTCATGATGCCCAATAGTATGCTATTGCCAGCAGCTGCTTCAGAGAAATCTGAACGTGACACATCTGCAAACATTACAGCTGAGGGATCTGGGAAATATCCAGGTATGCAAGGAAAAGCCCACACATGTAAAAGCTAGATATGGGGCAATTTAGAAATAAACCACTTGTTTCTTTCTTAGAGAAGTGAATCCTTTTTTTGGCTTGCGTATAGCCACAGAGATAAAAAAAGAAAAATTACAAGGGCCTGAATTTGGCTGACTGCACTCATCCAGAGCAACTGGGATGCATGTGTATGATTCTATGTCTGTTAGACCGTTTGCTTTTGGTAGAGGTAAAATTAAACAGTAGTGCCTAGCCACTTTAAAGGTAAGACTTTCCTTGTTTAAACAGCAAATAAGATCCAGTCCTAAAAGACAGTGGCACTTTCACCAGCATCAATGGGTAATGTTAGACAACTGATTCTGCTTAGGTTTCCAATACTAGGTTTCTTATCCTGGACACCTAGTGTATTCTGTGATGGGAAGCTGCTTTTCTACCTCTCACAGCACGCTCCTCCCTCTCCTCACACAACTTTCCTTTTCCTTTCTAATCACCTGTCCTACCTGTTGTCTCTATTTCTACTACCTCCCCCTTTGCTACTGTTTATTTCCTTTTCTTGTTTGATGCTCCCATTGTACCAATAAACTATCTTATGACAAAGAGGTCTATCCCACTCCTGGGCCAACTGCCACTCCCAGTCTGATCATTGTGCTTGGATTTTATTCCTTTTGTTTAACCTCTTGTTGGTCTTGTCTGCTCTATTCTCTATATCAAGGATGAGTTGCTGTATTTTGCTAGGAAAACACATGGCATACCAAGTGCCCTTCTTGATTTCTGATGACAAAAAAATGTTTAATACTATGTGCTATTCTCTTCTACTTGTGTAAAAGACACTTCACTTTCTTTAACTAGGTGAAAGTCCCGTAGATGATAAAAGTACCCCTGGGATCGATGAATCAAAAACTGGAATGGAAATTAAGACTGAGGAACAGAAGCCACCTAAGGAATCTACTGAAACACCAGATTGGAATAAGAGCAGCAGTAAAGATATAAAGACCACTGACTCGATGACAGATCAGCTAAATGAACAGCAGAAGAAGCAACAGCTCTCTGTTTCTGACCGCCACGTCTATAAGTACCGTTGTAACCATTGTAGCTTGGCTTTTAAGACTATGCAGAAGCTTCAGATACATTCCCAGTATCATGCTATTCGGGCAGCTACCATGTGTAGCCTGTGCCAACGTAGCTTCCGTACATTCCAGGCTTTAAAAAAACACTTGGAAGCAGGCCACCCTGAACTTAATGAAGCTGAACTTCAGCAGCTGTGTGCATCTTTACCTGTCAATGGTGAACTCTGGGCAGAAAGTGAAAATGTGGCACAAGATGACCATGCACTAGAACAGGAAATAGAAAGAGATTATGAGATGGACCAGGAAGGTAAAGCAAGTCCTGTAGGAAGTGATAGTAGCTCTATTCCAGATGATATGGGCTCAGAACCAAAGCGAACCTTACCTTTTAGAAAAGGGCCAAATTTTACTATGGAAAAATTTCTAGATCCATCTCGCCCATATAAGTGTACAGTGTGTAAAGAGTCTTTCACCCAAAAGAACATTCTCTTGGTCCACTATAACTCGGTGTCCCACCTACATAAACTCAAAAAGGTTTTGCAGGAAGCATCAAGTCCTGTCCCTCAAGAAACCAATAGCAGCACTGACAACAAACCCTACAAATGCAGCATTTGTAATGTTGCGTATAGCCAAAGTTCTACATTGGAAATCCATATGAGATCTGTGCTTCATCAGACAAAGGCAAGGGCTGCAAAATTAGAACCAAGTGGTAATATAAGTAGTGGAAATAGTGTAGCAGGGAATGTTAATAGCCCCAGCCAAGGAATGCTAGAATCTGTGAACTTACCAGCAGTTAACAGCAAAGAAACACATTTAGATGCCAAAGAATTAAATAAAAAGCAAGCTTCTGAATTAATTTCTGCTCAGCCTACACATCACCCACCCCAGTCACCAGCACAACTTCAGATGCAACTACAGCATGAACTGCAACAGCAAGCTGCATTCTTTCAACCTCAGTTTCTAAACCCAGCTTTTTTGCCTCACTTTCCAATGACACCAGAAGCACTGCTGCAGTTTCAACAGCCTCAGTTCCTTTTCCCATTCTATATACCTGGGACAGAGTTTAGCTTAAGCCCAGATCTGGGTTTACCTGGTTCTGCCACATTTGGTATGCCTGGAATGGCTGGTATGACAGGATCACTGCTAGAAGATTTGAAGCAGCAGATACAAACTCAGCACCATGTTGGCCAAACCCAGCTACAGATACTGCAGCAACAAGCACAACAGTATCAATCTACCCAACCCCAACTTCAGTCCCAAAAACAGCAGCAGCAAAGTAGCAAGCTGATGAAAGCAGAGCAAAATACTTTAGTAAGTACAGACTGCCAGCTGATAAAGGATATGCCATCGTATAAGGAGTCAGAAGAAATTTCTGAGAAACAAGAAAAGCCAAAGCAAGAATTTACTAATGAGAATGAAGGACTAAAAGAAAACAAAGATATGAAGAAACCAAAATCTTCAGAACCAGCCATCCCACCACCCAGAATAGCTTCTGGAGCAAGGGGGAATGCAGCCAAGGCTTTGTTGGAGAACTTTGGGTTTGAGTTAGTTATCCAATACAATGAGAATAGACAAAAAGTGCAGAAAAAAAGCAAGACTTGTGAAGGTGAAAACACAGACAAACTGGAATGTGGAACCTGCAGTAAGCTCTTTTCCAATATTCTTATTCTGAAGAGTCATCAAGAACATGTGCATGGACAGTTTTTTCCATATGGAGCATTAGAAAAATTTGCCCGACAGTACAGGGAGGCGTATGACAAGCTTTATCCAATTTCTCCATCTTCTCCAGAAACACCACCGCCCCCCCCACCACCTCCTCCACCACCACCACCTCCTCCTCCTCCAACTCCTTCTCAGCCCCCTTCAGCTGGTGCTGGAAAAATTCAAAACACAACTCCCACTCCTTTGCAAGCTCCACCCCCCACACCACCACCACCACCTCCTCCACCACCACCACCTCCTCCTCCACCACCACCACCATCAGCCCCTCCTCAAGTCCAGCTTCCTGTTTCACTTGATCTCCCACTTTTCCCTCCAATTATGATGCAGCCAGTGCAGCATCCTGCATTGCCTCCTCAGCTTGCCCTCCAGTTACCACCAATGGACACTTTATCTGCAGATCTTACCCAGCTTTGTCAACAGCAGCTGGGATTAGATCCCAGTTTCCTGCGGCACTCTCAGTTCAAGCGTCCTCGTACAAGAATCACAGATGACCAGTTAAAAATCTTGCGGGCTTATTTTGATATTAACAATTCTCCAAGTGAAGAGCAGATCCAAGAAATGGCTGAGAAATCTGGTCTTTCACAGAAAGTTATCAAGCACTGGTTTCGTAACACGCTGTTTAAAGAACGACAGAGAAATAAAGATTCTCCATATAACTTCAGTAACCCTCCTATAACAGTATTAGAAGATATCAGAATAGATCCTCAACCTTCAGCTGTAGAACCTTACAAGTCTGATGCATCTTTCAGCAAGAGATCATCTAGGACTCGGTTTACTGACTACCAGCTTCGTGTCCTCCAAGACTTCTTTGACACAAATGCTTATCCAAAGGATGATGAAATCGAGCAACTTTCAACTGTACTTAACTTACCTACTCGAGTTATTGTTGTATGGTTCCAAAATGCACGACAAAAAGCTCGCAAAAGTTATGAAAATCAAGCTGAAGCTAAAGACAATGAGAAAAGGGAACTGACAAATGAGCGTTATATACGAACTAGTAACATGCAATATCAGTGCAAAAAGTGCAGTGTGGTTTTTCCCAGGATCTTTGATTTGATTACACACCAGAAAAAGCAGTGTTATAAAGACGAAGATGACGATGCTCAAGATGAAAGCCAAACTGAAGATTCTATGGATGCCTCCGATCAAACAGTGTATAAAAACTGCACAATTTCTGGCCAAAACGATTCCTCAAAAAGCCTGGCAGTCACAGCAGCAAGCTCTGGCTCTGGATCTAGTACTCCTTTAATTCCATCACCCAAAGCAGAACCTGAGAAGGCTTCTCCTAAACCAGAGTCCATAGAAAAAACAAAACAAAATGAAACTGTTTCTAAGCAAGCTGATACAACCTCCCAAAGTGCCAAACCAGTACAATCTACTCCAGTAAACTCTTCTGACCTTCAGCCCCCAGCTTCTCAACCACAGCAACAAAAACAGCCACAGATAGCGGGGAGACCACCTTCTGCATCACAAACCACACCTGTTCCTTCCAGTCCTTTACCAATTTCAATGACTCCTCTACAGAACAGTCTACCTCCTCAGTTATTACAGTACCAATGCGATCAGTGTACCGTTGCCTTTCCAACTCTAGAACTTTGGCAAGAGCACCAGCACATGCATTTCCTAGCAGCCCAAAACCAATTTCTTCACTCGCAGTTTTTAGAAAGACCAATGGATATGCCGTATATGATATTTGACCCCAATAATCCTTTGATGACTGGACAGTTACTTAATAGTTCTCTTACTCAGATGCCACCACAAACTGGATCATCACATACAGCACACCCTGCTACAGTTTCTAGTTCCCTGAAACGAAAACTAGATGATAAAGAAGACAATAACTGTAGTGAGAAAGAGGGAGGAAACAGTGGAGAAGATCAGCATCGTGATAAGCGTTTAAGAACTACAATTACTCCAGAGCAGCTGGAAATACTCTATGAAAAGTACCTTCTAGATTCCAACCCCACTAGAAAGATGCTAGATCACATTGCACGTGAGGTGGGACTGAAAAAGAGAGTTGTACAAGTCTGGTTTCAGAACACAAGAGCCCGAGAAAGAAAGGGACAATTTCGTGCAGTTGGCCCTGCCCAGTCCCATAAAAGGTGTCCTTTTTGTCGAGCTCTGTTTAAAGCAAAATCAGCTTTAGAAAGCCACATTCGCTCTCGACATTGGAATGAAGGGAAACAAGCCGGTTATAGTTTGCCTCCAAGTCCTTTGATATCAACTGAGGATGGAGGAGAGAGTCCACAAAAGTACATGTTTTTTGATTACCCATCACTGTCACTAGCAAAAACTGAATTATCAAGTGAAAATGAATTAGCCTCCACTGTATCAACCCCTGTTAGCAAAACTGCAGAAATGTCACCAAAAAACCTCTTAAGTCCTTCTTCTTTTAAAGCAGAGTCTAGTGAGGATATAGAAAATCTGAATGCCCCTCCTGCTGACTCTGGATACGATCAAAACAAGACTGACTTTGATGAGACTTCATCAATTAATACAGCAATTAGTGATGCCACAACTGGGGATGAAGGGAACAATGAAATGGAAAGCACAACTGGCAGTTCAGGGGATGCAAAACCTGCATCACCTCCCAAAGAACCAAAACCACTTGTGAATGACACACTATCAAAAGCTGCAACTACACCTACAAGTGAGAATACTGATGATAAATTTCTTTTTTCCCTAACAAGCCCCTCAATACATTTCAGCGAAAAAGACGGTGATCATGACCAAAGTTACTATATTACTGATGACCCTGATGATAATGCTGACCGCAGTGAAACTTCAAGCATAGCTGATCCAAGTTCACCTAACCCATTTGGAGCTAGCAATCCCTTTAAATCCAAAAACAGTGATCGGCCAGGCCACAAACGTTTCCGAACACAAATGAGTAACCTTCAGCTTAAAGTTCTCAAGGCTTGCTTTAGTGACTACAGAACTCCAACAATGCAGGAATGTGAAATGCTAGGGAATGAGATTGGCCTGCCCAAACGTGTGGTCCAGGTCTGGTTTCAGAATGCCCGGGCTAAAGAAAAGAAATTCAAAATTAACATAGGAAAACCATTCATGATAAATCAGACTGGACCTGATGGGACAAAGCCAGAATGTTCTCTATGTGGTGTGAAATATTCTGCTCGTTTGTCCATAAGAGATCATATATTTTCCAAACAACATATTACAAAAGTGAGAGAAACTGTGGGAAGTCAGCTAGATCGGGAGAAAGATTATTTAGCTCCTACAACGGTTAGACAGCTGATGGCACAGCAAGAATTGGATCGCATAAAGAAGGCTACAGATGTGCTAGGATTAACAGTACAGCAGCCGGGCATGATAGACAGCAGTTCTCTTCATGGCATCAGTTTGCCAGCAGCTTATCCTGGACTCCCTGGCCTTCCTCCTGTTCTTCTGCCTGGAATGAATGGTCCATCCTCCTTACCTGGATTTCCACAAAGTTCAAACAGTAAGTCTATAAGGGGATGATTTTCTCATTTTATTATCTTGCATAGCTACCATCCCCTTCAACACAGCATTTATGCATTCATATCATGCTCGTGAGACTGGTGTTAGTAGCTAACAAGTACTGCTTCAAGGTGTACTCAGTACAATTCTCAATTGTTGCTGTAGCCTGGATGATACCTCTTATTTTGAAAAAGAAAAAGAAAAAAAAAGAATTGGAATCTAATTGACAGAAACATTTTTAGTCCACATTAAGCTTCTGTAATAAAAGAAATGTAATAGTAGCATTATTATGCATTTTTGTTTGTTTTGAATGATATTCCTTTAGGCAAAACTTAGAATTTTGTATGTAAATTCTTTGTATACAAATATTTAAAGTAATATCTAATGAAGCACAAAACAGCAATTCCCACATTATCGGTTCATCAGTCATTTGGTCCACCCCTTAGACCTGTTAATTCAGAACAAATATTTAAAATAAAATGCTGCCCAAGACCCTCTATTATATTTCTGGATAGTTGCCTGTTTAGATAAGAAGGTTTTTGTTGAAGGTGATTTGTAATGGCAGTTTCATTGCGATACAAATTTCAGGAGCTGCTGAACATCTCCTGCCCTTAGTTTGTAAAGTCATTGCAGGCATGTACCACTTAATTTGGGGCTGTACTTTCACCTGAACATATAACTCTTTTACTTACTTTTACAATAAGTTTCGCTGAAATTAGAGAATCAAGTTTTCTGCGGAACGATTTGTTTAGCCCTCAAAGAATGAACATAATTTATTTTCTTGTATTAGGCTTCAATTTTGCAGAGTTCATTGTGAGTGCAACCTTGCAGACTGAAGCTCTCCCACTCATATTCTAACTCTGCACATTCATATCAAGTATGCGCACAGCAGAGTTAGAGAGATGGTTAAGACCCATCACCTCATTTTACCCAGTAATTCCACTGAACTTTGATTTAGAAAGCAACTCACATTGGCAAGTAAAGTAGGGCCTTGATCGCCAGTGTTGTTAGATGTACAAAGACTGTAGTAATGTCTTTGCTACCCCTCTCTGTTTTGATTGAGGATGGTCATGTTATTGTTTCCCTAAGTGGTGGTCAAAGCATCTTGTTTTTCTCTTCACTGGATCAGAATGGCTTTCCTTCCTCAATGGAGTCTCTAGCTGAGTGCCCTTTGGCTTTTGTCAAACAGTTATTGGCATAGAGAGTGCATATAAAGGAAATATAAAGTTGCTGTATTTCCTTCTTAATGGCATACAGTGTCAAGGTCCAAAAATGGTTGTTTATTGTTCATTAAAATCACAGATATGGTTTCTTCATATGACTTTGCTAAATAGTTTTTGTTAGGCTCACCTTCAGGTAAAATGGACTCCAGAAAACTCGGGCTTTGTCTCTACTACTAGATGAAATTTCTTGGGAAGGTAGTATTATATTATTTACTCTCAAAACCAGGAAGTCCTCATGTAAAGTAAGTCTTGGGAATGGTCGTGGACCCATGATAGCATCTCAGCCATGCACTGGAGTTGTTTGGGAGAATATTAGTTGGCCCAGACCAAAACAGTGCCAGGGACCATTCTTACAATTTAACTTTACGGATGGTTTAGTTTCAGTTTTGGGGAAATGTTTCCTGATATTAACTTGCTAGTATAATGTAGCTTCAAAGTCTGTAAATTGTCCTGTTACTAATACAAAAGGTATTATCACAGGTCAATTGGTCCATAATAACTCAGTTTTCAGACCTTCACCAGATATATTTTCTTTCAGATAAATTTAAGTCATTAGTACCATAGCATACACAATGCACTGACAATTAAGATGGATTTTTACCCCCTTTCATCTTGCACCTTTTTAAGATTAATTAGTCCATTGAGCACAAAGCCCACTGTGTAAACTAGCTAGTAGAATCTTGTAGTTAACTTTTTC
This sequence comes from Eurystomus gularis, assembly GCA_013400335.1. Taxonomy (NCBI): domain Eukaryota; kingdom Metazoa; phylum Chordata; class Aves; order Coraciiformes; family Coraciidae; genus Eurystomus; species Eurystomus gularis. The sequence goes on along the minus strand of VZZY01018568.1, from coordinate 89,219 downwards.
TTCTGCCATATGCTAAATAGCCCCTAATAATACATAATGGAGCAGTCATAGTGAGTGGAAAAAGTAGATTATTTTGATCGTCCACGGTAGAAAAAGAGTAATATACTCGGATATTCGCCGGTACGTGCTCAACACCAGTATTTTCTGCACCTAATTAACTCATTTCTATTTTCTTCTCTGCTCTGCTTTGGCTGATAGCTCACATTCATATCTGATGCTAAAAATCATTTAAGAAGTATCTTTTCAGAAGCAGGCTGCCAAGCAAGCTTTTCTTTAGCTATGGTTCTTCCAGCAGCATATGTATTCTCAGCCAGCAGGAGAACTGTTCTGCACCATTCTTTGCATGAAGGATTTTCTGAAGCTAACCCCCTGATGACTCACTTCAGGTCTACTTCTTGTGAATTCCACTGCAAGTGTGTCACTTCTTATCTTTTGGACTCCACCCCAAAAATGCACCTTGGAAGAAGTCTCTCTGGGATCCCTTATATTCAAATATTTACCTGTTTTCGCTGATGCTTACAGGGTTGGTAACAGTATTTCCTGTGGCAAAGCCCATCCATTTTTTCCTACATGTTTGTTTAACGGACAATGTCAACATTAGTAAGATCCTCACTTTTAAAGAATGTTTGCAGTTTGCTAAGACAGGGAACTAGCAAAACTATAATAGTAAACATCACATTTAAAATTCTCTTTTGTGTTTCTCATTACTCATGCTAGACAGAGAAATTAGACTGATTAGTTTCACTGGTTAATACAAGTTTATGAGGGATTTAACTTTCATGTTCTTACATCCAATATTGTTTGTGGGTTTCCAAAAAGGTACAGAACCAAGTTAAACTATGTAAAATATGATTCTTCTTTAAATGCAATATTTCTTTTTACAAGAGGTTTGAACTAACACACTTGAAAATAATGCAAAATCACAAAATATTATGAACTACCGTTCATTTTTTCTTCTTTGTACTGTGCTCAAACTGGGGTTTTACTTGCAAAAATTATTAGATTTGTCAAAATAAGATAGATTCCTTTCTGAATGGAAGGATACACTAAGTTCAGTTTGTTCTAAAACAAGTGGTTTTTAATGTCAGAATTATTGTGTGATTCTAGGATATGTTGAAGAATCCTCTCATAGCTAGATAATGAAATTATACCATCTTGTGGGCATCAAATGCTGAGGAAGGTCTCAAAACAACTGCTATGTTTGCTCAGCATAATTTGTAATATGGAGTTACTTGGTGGAATTCTAATTAATACAGAATTTTAGTTCCAGCTGATCTTTGTTCTTCAAGCCCCTTCTTATTTTCTAGGTGACTGTAGATAGAAGAGTTCACTTGCTGTTTTCAGCTGTTCTTAAAATTCACATTCTCTTTTCTTCTTAGCTTTGTGGTTTTGCCTATGATCCCTTGCAGAAAACTGGTGCTTCGTCTTGCTTCTATCTATTAATACTGGTTCTATGAACCTTTTAATGCCATCATCATTACCACAGGTCCTTTGCACATCACTTAAGCCTGGGCTGCCTTGAAGATTCACAGCAGCTTTTTCCAAGAATGCACACATCACTGGGTAACATGTACCTAGTGATTTTTTAAATCTTATCAAGAGAGAAATTTGATTCAGCACCAATTGCTTCCCTTATTATTAGAACACTGAATTCTGTTCTCTGTTTGGTTTTGGCCCATTGGTAGCAGTTTTCTTTTTATAGTTTTAGCCCTCTGATTCCTCCAAGTGAAAGAAACGTCTCTCCTCTTCCACAGTCATTTAAAAGAATTAGCAGAATTAGAATGTTTCTTCATTATTAGAGAATTTCCTATTCTAAATATCTCATGTCTGTAAGTGTAACATTAGTTTTATCAAGTTTTCTTCGTTTAGTTTTGGAAACCCACAATTCCATATTTAACTTCCAATAAAAGCTGGATTTCACTATTCTACTGAAGCCTGTCTGGATACTTAACTGAATTCTGTGTATTTCAACTAAATTCCAAAGAATATCTGGAAAATGGAATAGATCTTGGCTGCCCTCAGCATCATCAGTGTGAGTAAACTGAAGACAAGATGATGTGTAAGGGTTGAAGAGGTTAAGAATAGAAAGAAATCGGAAAAATCCTAAGTAGCTGACAAGTCCAAATAACCATGACAAAGCAGGGGCAGCAGTTCACACTAACAGCATCATTCATGCATTTTCCTTCTACAGTATTTTTCATTTAATATATTTTCATCAGATTCCACACACAATTGCCTGTTACTTCCTGATGAAAGCATAGGGGCAGGCCATAGCATCTTCAATGTTCTTGTGCAATAACTGTGGCAATTAACCACTTTTTAATTATAACTGTTGTGACTGATGTCACTGTACTATCTAATCCATACTCACAATGCATTTTAACTCCTTAGTGTTCCCCCATTAAATAGGAGCAATGACACAGTGATAAACATTAAATGGCCTCTTTGTTAAACCTGATAATTATTCTCTTCGAATCCTAATTGCTTTATTCCTAAGTAATGCTAAGCACCTGGATATTGATGATTTAAATGTCATTCTTGTTCACTCCATTAGTGCTACCT
>VZZY01018568.1:25850-81640 GCA_013400335.1 Eurystomus gularis | reverse complement strand
AAAAAAAAAAAAAAAGGACAGCCTCCAAAGGTTGAGAATGAGAATTGTTTTTTCCTGGATATCAAAGGGATTATCACAGCGCAATCATTGTCTACACAACATGTACTCTCAACGCCTGGGTTACATAGGAAATGCACCCTGAGGTTTTAATAAAAGCCCCTATGGCTATAACTTTAAATAAACTAAACCAAAAATGTTATTGATGTTTTATATATAGAGAGTAGTCTCATTAGTTTTTGTTACTGTAATGTTTGAAGTCTCAAATGCACCGTATTACGGTAAATAACATGGTTTTGAAAACTTTTTTTTTATTTTGTCACAGACCTGTTGTCATAGTTGAAATGATGTTTATTGTAGATGGTATTTGAACTTATTCTTCTGGAAATAGTTCATCAAGTATGTTTGTTGCTCATTGTGATACATTAAAAACTGTATCTGCATATTTACTAAGTGTTTTTATTCTACTTTGATTTTCATAATATTCTGAGCTAATAATATCAATTATTTGTAAGTCCTAAATTTATAGCATAGGAAACAGACATTTACATTATTATTTATGAATATTTAAGATGTAATGATGTTCATTTTTCAACAAATTTTAATGTCATATAAATGTTGGCACATAATATGCAATATTATGAGTTGTTTATTCAGCAAACCCCCCATAATCTTTTACAGACTAATCCATACATTGGAGTAACATTATACAGAGCTGAAATGTGTAGCCAGTTTTTTATGCTTAATATAAAGCAAGTATATTTTGGAAACAGTGGTTAAATTACAAAACCTGACTGGCAGATTTTTGACTAATAAAATTATTGGATTTTAGTTTCCACTTAACTATTGCTTTTAAGATGATCACATATTACAAAAACTCGTATGTGGTCCAACAATTATTTATTGATGCAGGCTGAAAAGGATCACATGTAAACATAACGCAAATGAGCAAACAGTAACTCTTTCACAGAGTGTAATTTTAACTGTAAATAAATAATGTTATTCAAGGAACAAATTTAGTCTCATTTTACCTGTTCAATATACATAGGCCAAAAGCAAAAAGCAGGAGATTCAATAATTCTCAATAATTTCCCTGAAGGTCCTATTTAAAATAATAGTCCAATAATGTGAATTTGTTTAAAAGGTCATGTTTTTTCTTTTCTTTTGGTAAGTGGTCAGCAAAACCACCACTGGTATCATTGGCAATGGTTTTATACTGTCATGTAAAAGAATTAGCCTATGTGAAACTGGATACTGTATTCAAGTTTTCAGAATTTACAGACAGAGATGCTAGAAGGGGAGAAAAGAAAGCTCAGACTAAAGACTCTGATACTTAATTTTCTTAATTAGAGGGATGACTGTACAGTGAGATGATGTATATTGTTCTTGATGTTTAGGATATATTATGATAAGGGACACATTTTCTTTGGGAAGCAAGCAGGTTTCCCTGAGGTCTACAAATTATATAGAACTTGTTTGCCCATCTTGTAACATATTTTTCAGCTAACTGAAGGAAATAAAAATTACCTCTCCAGTCTTCAGAGTGGCCACAACTAGTTCAGTTTATAGTAATACAGAGTTAGAGCAAGAAGTTGGTGGCATTCTGAGTCGATTTCAGTTATTCAAACAGCAGGGCATTTAACTCATTAACCCGTTACCTCTGAGATTGTGCTTTAAGTTTGAGGCCAAGTTCAAGTCCAAGCTAAAATAAGCTTGCTGATCTTTGTTCAGTCCCTAGTGACTGCCTGTCCACATCTCAAAACTATTCAGTAAACATGATTAAAGAAAAAAATGTCACCATCTGAAAGCTGCACAATAAATATAGTTTAGTTACGGTTTGTAGCTTGTGTAATATAGTTCACAACATAGTTCATAACACAGTTCTAATACAGTTTATAGTCTTTTTTAAAAAAAAAAAGCCTACTGTTTAATTTTCATAAGCATAGCAGGCTTAGTTCTTCTTATACACAAATGCTACGCTATAGTATGCATTTACTGGTTAGCCAACCAAGCATTATGTTCTGTGGGAATAGGTGGCAAAATGCAGTGTTAAATTTTGCAAATAAAGGTTTGTATTCTAACATAGACCTAACCAAAAATAAATACAACTGATATTAATCCCTCACTCCATGCACAGCATAAAACCACTAGATTTTATAGATTTCATCATACTTAATAGCCTTTGCTCAAGAGTAGTTCAAAACACTATTGAATTGCTGAACATCACGAGTGACAGGCATTTGCTGAGTTGGGTTCTGTTCTGTGTAGAGTATTTCTAGCTTTTACTTCCAAAGTATGCTTATTCCATAGTCCACTAAAGATGGCTTCACTGGTCCACGGATCAGGTGCTATATTTTACTGTTATAAAATGAAAAATATCCCAGTTTATTGTCACTGTAACCCAACACAACTTCTCCAGAACAAAACCTGTTCAGGTTCAGATCTATATATTATCTAAAAGTTACATTGTGAGTTTTTGTTTTGCACATTAATTCAATAATTCTGTGTTAACTGTCTTGTAATTTGGAAAAAAAAAAAAACCTCATGTAGTAAATCAGCAAAATACAAAAGAAAACAATGAAGACGTATTATTAACAGTCAAAATTTGCAGTTAAGTTGTGCAATTTTTTAAATGGAAGAACTGAGAGAGACCATGACCTGAAAATTTTTGACAGTAGCACTGATACTTTGAGGTAGAGGGTCCTTTTGTGGATCACAATCCTGTAATATATCTGCTGTTCACAGCCCTGGCTTCTGACATAATTTAAACCAAACCTATAAGATGTGGTCCCAGATGAAAAGATGTAGGATCGGTACTCAGCCATTTTGGAAGCTCTGTATATTTTGTATCCTGCATGTTACTGCAAAATCATAGACACTAGAAATGGGAAAGATTTGCTAGATCAGCTAGCACAGTCTTCACTCATTCATAATTTTTCTTTGCAGTGTATTATATGAAGCTTTGTCCAGCTTATTTTTAAATGACTCAAGCAATGGGTCTCCTGCAACCTCCCTTGAGAGGGTGCTCTTCAATGTATTGAATCTTACTGTTAGAAAATTGTTCTGTGCTCTCCAACCTACATGTTCCTTCTTATTTAAGGTAAGAGTTCTGCAAGTAGCGACAAAGACTGTTTGAAGAGAGGAAGTTCGTGTTTGTTGAGTCAACTTTCTGTTACAGAATCTCCTCCATGAAAGCTCAGATGTCCTTGAAAATTAAATCTTATGAATTATGTTATTCGAGACTCCATCTACTCCCAACGTTTAAAATTATTAGCTTATTCTGAAAGATAGAATATAAATATGTCTGATACCATATAATAATCTCAGCATATAATAATCTCAGCATATAATAATCTCACCCTACTTACACTTTTTTCTACCTCCTGCCTTTGATACCATATAAAATGTATCAGTGGAATATTTGCTGTATGGCAAATACTCAATGATAAGATATTCAGTGATTTGAATACATTCAGAATTTTATCTATAGTATTCAATTGTGACTCTAAGATGCAGCTCTCCACAGTTTTGTAACTACAAGTAGAGGCATTATTTTCATTGTCATGATTTTATATCTTGCATTTATAATAACTTATTCTTTTTCCAGACCATAGAAGAATAACTGGAGATTAGAATGCCTGTAAAATACCCAAATCATGCTAAAAGCCCTCATATTAGGTATAAGAGTTTGTATTTTGCCATTTTTCTCGACACACATTCAAGCACCATCAAAACGCAGGCTTTGCATGACTGTACATTTAATCATTTGGGGGTTTTTTTTGGTTTCTTTGTTGTTGTGGGGTTTTTTTAATTAGTATAGCAAGATCAAGAAGGTATTCTATCATAAAATACACATACAGAATAGTTCTTATACACAAACTCTCTGTGTTGACTGGCTCATATAACAGATAATGCTTAACTAAGAGATCAGCACTGATGTCTTAGTACCATATACAGCTGGCTTGTTATTTTAAAATCAATTTTAAAAAGCATGTGGAAAGCTAGCAGAATGTGTGGTGATATAAAAAGATACCACTGAAAATGAGAACAGAACTTCCCAAGAAAACAGTTAGCATAACGTGATAGGCTACTTGCATTGAAGATTTCACTTTTAATATACCTATAGATTGAGAACTCTGGGAAGAAGATGCTGAATCTTATTTTCCTTTTCATATTTAAGCTTTTTAAAGAGCTTTAAAACATATCATCTAACTTAGAATAACTGTGATAAACTACTGTAGGACTTCCATAAATCATATAAAGAAAGATAAACCTCAAAGTAAACCTCATGTGTTTTGCTTTGTATTAGTCCCATTCTAGCTGTACCCAATGGGAAGATGCCTTCTTGAGAAACCTGTCTTCTCACAATTTGTCTGGTCAGGTGAGAAGTAAAATGCTTTTTTGTCCAGGTCAATAATGTTAAAACATGTTTCATCAAGGTTGCCATGACTACTGGTAGGAATAGCTATCAAATTTTCGTGGCCCATCATGCTGTTGTTCATTATGGTTCTTTGGAAAGTTCAGTAAATGATGTGATATCAAACAATGGTAAGTAAACCATAGTAGTTTGGGGTTTTTTTTAGTTTTTTTAGAGGCATAGTACTAAGACCAATATAAAATGAAATATAATTAAAGCAAATAAATTATTTAAATAATGAGATATCCTCCCAAATAAAACCAAAAATTTTAAACAACCCAAAGTCTGAACTAATATGTAGCCACAGTTGTAATTCTGCAAACATCTTATAGGCAGGAAAGGTCTTAGGGTGGTGTTTCAAAAACAGGCAGAGATGAAATGAATGGGATTTTGCAAAAAAGCCAGTTCAACTCTGTAGGGACCATTTAAGTAAAGATTAGATCACCTGCTGTATTGTGGTCTGATGGGGAAAGTCCTTCGATAGTGGATGATTTGTAAGCACACATTCTTATTTCAAACAGTAGGTTGCCTGGTCTCTGCTGTTTGAAGTGAGTTTAATATTCATAGACGCATCTACAAGCTGTTTACTCTGACCAAAGTGATAGGTTTTGTTGTTTAGTGCTCCTGCACCACATGATGGGACTGCTTTGTGCTGTGAACCCTTCTTTCAACAACTCAGGTATTTTCAGGACCTGAGCACCAGCAGGCCAGGTTGGTATTCTGACTGAACAGCATCTTCCCAAAGCAAATCAGAGAACTGAGAGGGGATGGGATTGGTGCCTTCTAGGACCTTATTTTTCAAATTCTACAGATTCTTGGGTGCAACTAGTATTTGCAGATACTCTGTGGCTTACAGAGTTTTCTTACAAAGAAAGACATACCCTTGCTGTCTATGGTAATTTTAGAGATCTCTTGTCACAGTTATGAGAGTGAGGGTCTTAAAGAAAGAAAGATTCTGATGAACTGGCCCCAGATCAGTGTGGGTAAAAATATTCTGACCTCTTAAATTCCCCACCTATTTCCACAAAGAGAAAGCATTCTTCATTTCCTGTCCAAAACCATATACTCAGCACTGCTGTAGAGCATTAAACAGCTGCTGTCTCTCTCCTGCCCCATATATAATATGCATTTCGCTGAGCCCATTTATACCAGTTTAGAACCTGCTAGGGTGAAACCTACTATGTACATTTAAAATGAATTATATACATCATCTTTGGGGTTTTTTTCTAGAAAATAATTTTTTTTTTTCATAGCTAGTAATTGCTATAATTGCTGGCTTCTTTCTCACACATATTTATCAAGTAGTTATCCACACTGTCTTCTGTGATAACCCTGTTAATATTGCAAAAAAAATCGCCTGATCAAATTGCTTAGGATTTTTATTGCAGTAAATCTTCATTTCAATGAGAGAGCAACTGTTCTAGAACAGATTGTGTGAAGTGTACGGTGTTATGCCCTATTATTTGTTGAAAAAAAGATTTTATTGACACTAAACAAATCTGTTTTATAATAAACAAAACTGTTTAAATTTATTTAAACAGTTATATAATATGGAGGAGCTAATTAAATGTTGAGGCATTACAGTTCACTGTTGTACAGCATTGTGTCCAGTTCAAAATAAAAACCTCCTTAATGTGATTAGTTTGAAGACACACTAGAAAGTTGAACTGTAAGTAATTAAGTGTTAAAGTCCACCTGAAAATTATTTTATAATTCCTGATTCTCTCACATACTGTTAGCTTTCTTTTAAGAATGTAATTTACAAACTGGTTCTGCAAGAACTCTTTCATAAATCTTTTAGTTGATTTGTCTGTTCACTAATTTTTGAAACTTATGTGTCATTCTGAAAAACATTTCACTTTCCATTATTTTTTAATCCCTCCCTTCCTCCCTTCCTTCCTTCCTTCCTCCCTCCCTTCCTCCCTTCTTTCCTTCCTTCCCAGAGACCACATTCCCTACAACACACATATTGCTCAGGTTGCTTTTGTTAGGCTGGCAGGAAAGATTGGTCTTTTGCACCTCTAAATTTCAACACAGGAATTGAAGAAATGAGAGAGAGTGTGTGTGTGTGTGAGAGAGTTTGTATGTGTGTGTGTGTTAAACTCACCACTCCCTATCAACATTGGTCCTGTGAAAGGGAGGGGAGAAAACAGATTAGCTGGGATTCATAGACTGAGAATCCCTAGTCTGGAATTCATAGACGGTTGTGACCAGAGAGGTTTACTTTCTACATTACACAGGCCATAAAACTTCTTTTAGTCTTTCATACAATGCAGAAACGAAATACTTGCCTGTAGCCAAGGTGAACATTATTGAGCTCAGTAACACATGCATTCCTTTCTGTCAGTGCACAGAGTCTGCAACTCTTAGTGCCCTGAGTCTCTTGCAGGCCTTCATGGTAATTTGATTCTGGTCTGTTACACAAGGTTAAGCAGAAACCTGGATATACAAATACTTGCAGCTTTCACTGTTGATAAGATTTGGAGAAGCAACAGATAATGTGTTACTTAATGTATTTATTGGAGGTGACTTCAGATGGGTGATGACTTTAGCTGGATGAAGGATTGCACAGCACTCAGTAAACCAACACAAATTTCTCTGTTTACTTTTGTGGGTGCATGAAAGTCACAATGAGTCAGCTGCAACATTAACTGTTGACACTGCAGCTCTTCAACACAGCTTGTATATCATCCAGAAGGTATAATGTTTGGAGGCATCCAGGAGAACTGAAAAATAGTTTCTCTGCAATCTGAGCAGTTTAGCTGTATTAAAAAAAAAAAAAAAATCAAACCCATTTCAGACTAAGAACTTTGATGACATAACTTTTTTCGCATTCTGTATAAAAAACACAGGATACGTTGTCATACAAGCTCTCCCTCCCTACCCCTTCCAAATGAATAAAATGATGTGGAAATGCTACTGACCCTGAACCACATCCCCCAAAGGCTAGGCCTTCTAATGAAATAAATTAAAGCAAAGTCAGGTCCCAAAGAAAGGCAAGGGTAATGATATTCACCAGATAGGCACCATGTCCCTAATTGTTGTAATGTAATTGTCATAGCTGGTACAATTAAAGATGATTGATTCCACATCATTGATTAAGTCATGAATCATAGTAAGTGAAAAAAAAAATCTTAGTGAAGTAAATAAACATTAAAAGTCTTGTAATACTTAGAGACGTATCACAAAATACCTGGAAGTTGAGTTAAGATGATCCAATGCTTTGGATGTAATGGCACTGCAAGATAGCTTCCACAGTGACTGTACTCAGGAGAACAGTGCTTGCTGCATACCATTATGGGCCATCAAAGAGCCATTGTTTTTCAAGAATCAACATTAAAAACAAGTAGAAAGAAGTACCTATGAAACCAGACAAAGCAGCACATCAGCACAGAAACACTGCTTCTGGAACCCTAGCTAGCTAACTCTATGTCTCAGACTGCTTCAGATAGCTTAAAAGTGCACAGCAAAGCAGGATGACTGATAATACCTGTCCATGTAGTGTCTTCCAAGCATCAGAAACATTCCTGCTACAGATCCTCCAGTTAAGGAAGAACTGTTGAGTACACTGGGAGCACAGCAGCGGATGAAGCAGACCAGACTATGAGAACCGGGAAAGATGAGGCACAGCTGGTGGCTTGTTGGATAGGACCTCCATACCATTCCACATCCGTGCCAGATGTGTTAAGCCACAGTTCTCAGCCAGAAAAAACAACAACAACAACAACAAAACCAACAACAAAAAACCAAAACCAATAGCTAAATGCCAGATTCTCCAGAGAAGTTCTGACTTTTTTCTGGTCTTGACCAATTCAGCCTTTTCAGGCCTTCTACAAGATGCTTTACGCTGCAAGCTCAGACATTATGTATTTTTCCTGGAATGGCTCCCATTTCACTTACCACTTTTAACGTTATTGTCCCAGTTACTAAGTAAAAGAAAGTTGCCATACACATCTTTCCCTTTAACTGTTATTCCTGTGTTATACTTGGTATATTAAAGCACCCAGTCAATTCTTTTAGGTACACGGAAGGATCAAAGAAACAACATGTTATATTGGTTGAAATATTGAAGTACTTTAACTTCAACAAACTGTAGCTCCATTCAGTGCAGAGTCCTTATTTGTAAGTCAATGTTTCAGTCAGGCTTCCATGCTAAATAAGAAGTTTATTAAAGCAAAAGTGTGTATTTTAGAGATATTAAATGTGTTATGAACTAACCCATTTCCACAGAGGATGAGAACTTTCAGAAGTGATGTGGCCAGATCGAGCTTCAGCAGATGGAAAGAAAAGTAGCTTCTTTGCATTTAAAGCAGTGAAATACTTTGTCCCTTGATTCAGAATTATAGACTCCCACATTTGTAATGCTGATTTTAGGCTTGCATAGCTCAGCTTTGAGTCACTGTTCAACCCATTATCATTATGCATTTATTGTTGAAGTTCTATCTGTTTGCTCTGCATTCTACAAGAATGACTCCCACAAGGAAAACTAATTCCCAGAGAGGTATCTTTGGAGGCATTTATAAACTTGGAGTAACTCCTGCATACTTGTCCTTTTTTCTCAAGTGACACAGGAGTAGCAATGGGAATATCTAATATGCTAAGATGTGCACTGTCAGATTCTCACAGCATCACCCCCTTCCACCATCCTGTCTTTGTTTGGCCAGGGTAATTAGTTCTTCTCATGGCTGGTAATTAAAGCCAGATCTCATAGACCTAAACACTTTGGGAAAAAAGATTAATGATAGGCTCTCTGATTTTGTGTCTCACAAGGGTGGGGAGATCATAATGAGGAGGAGGAGGAATGCGAAGGAAAGAAGTGTTGTGTTCTGTGAAATAATTGGAGAAAATGGCAAACACACAATGTCTAGGGAGTGAAGAAATTAGTTTAATGGCTTTCCAAATCATCATTTTCATTTTGGATGAAATTTGCTTGCAGTACCTTTCCCATGCCTTCATCTTGAGTGCACCAGGGAGGATTGTGATCATTTTCTTCCCACTGTGAAGTGAAGAAGTTTGTGGAGGCAGAAGCCACTTGGTATGACTGAGCATGGCTCAGCTTTGACTGATGATCTATGAGTGAGCCAGTGTCCCATATATGTTCAGAGCAGGGGCCACTGACCAATGTATTCTGTCTATGTATTGCTTTATTTTAGAATCTCAAAGAGATACTGGAAAATCTGCCTTCCAAGATATTAACTGATACAGAGGTTTTGTTCCTGATTTTTTTTTTAATAACTGTATAGGGCTTGCTAAAAAAAAAAACAAACAACAAAAAACCCAAGCTTTTGATATTGCATTCCCCCACACCCCAAAAGACTTAGTGGTGAACACAGGAAAATTTTGAATCAAACTCTTTGAGACAAAATGTAAAACGTCTGATTTAGTTATCCAAATATACATCTGTATCAGCTCTCTTAAATCCAGTGGAATTAAATCTAATTTATAGTTGGGTAACTGACCTTGGAATCTAACCCAAAGTGCATTTATGTACATCCCATGTCCAAGAACAGATCATAAGTGCTTGAATTCAGGCTCACTGTTCCCTTTCAGCTGCTTCTGTTATTATTTATGTTTTGTAGCACTATAACACCAAAGGGACACCAATCAAATTAGGAACCCATTTTATTTTGGAAGAAACATGAATCTATTGTCCAGGAAAGACTTCACTCTAACCTGAGGAGACAGGTGAAGTATATGTTGGAAGAAAGAAACAAAGGTCAGGGAAACAAGAAATACAGGGGAAAAAAAAACAAGTCCTTTTCCTGAGTGAAATATTGGTCAGTTCTACACTTTCATTTGGATCCTTGTTATAAACAGGTTTACAACTGAGCTAAAAAGAAAAACCACTGGATGTCTCAGTCAATAAACAGAGAAGAAAAGCAAGCCATACAACACTACTAAGTTCATGTGACTGCTTAAAACAACAAGCTGAATGGCTTGTTGGTTCTTACTCATGGGGAACTTGTATAGTCTTTGAGAAAAAATAGTTTGAGATTTGTCTCTCATTTAAACAACCCAAATAAGTAGTCCTAGGATAGTTTAATTCTTTTCCAGGGCACACCTATTCGATATGAACTGCCCCTAAGCATTATTCACCAACAACTCAGTCCATTTTAAAATAATATGGAAGGTGTCCCATCAGGTTCTCTTGTTACATAGGAACTTCTTCCATTTCCACAAGCACAAATTAATAGGAAAATTACAGAACTGGGAATCTGTTCCCCTGCCTTTCCTTTCTAACATGAGTCAGTTTTGTCCATGAATTTTTACCAGGTGTGGAAATGTATGTTACCACTGAGATTCTTAAAACTCCTGATTCAACGAAGCTTTAAGTGTCTAGACTCCAAGAATTTAACTTAGGTTTATTGGCTCACTGCTTTTTAAGGAGCATTAGGTGGATTAAGTTCTGCCTAGTAGGCCATGTATGTTATGAGCAGTATTTTTTCCCCTAGTTCCTCACTTTTTTTTACTGATGATCACAGAAAAACCAAAGTAAAACAAGTAAACCAGAAAGACCTTATCTTTTTCAAATCTCTCCAACAGTTGATAACAGTATCTGTGCTTCATCTTGTTATTTATTTTGCTCACACTCTTCCGAATTTAGCTCTGAACTTTTTTCAAGCATGTAACTGTGAGTGTTGCACAAGATAGGACCTATATTCTTCAAATTAAACAAACATAACAAACAGATACAAGTTATATTCTAAAAGTCTAAGCTTCCTTCATATTTTCTAAATATTAGGAGGATAAAAAGTGAGAGTCTTTAATCAACTCTGTTGCAAGCTCATCTATTCATGGGGCTTCCAGAGCAAAGCAAGCCACAGCCTGATTGATCATTTTCAAAGGGATTCCATTGGCCACACATGCACTCAAAGCATAATCTTCTGTATTTCCTGTGACAAAAGTAATCCTGGTTAGGTTCACAAGGTGAATATAGAAAAAACCAAGAGAATGAGAACTAGAAGAAACTTGTATTTCCCATTCTCAGGCTTACCATCCACAGTGTTTCCCACCTTCAGCCATATGGGAATTCCTCTCCCACAAAAATAACTAACTAAACAAACCTTTTTGCTCTTGTTTTCTCGAGAGACATGAAACAACTAGAAGCAGCCAGAAATGTTGGACAATCTCAAGTAAGAGAACTCTGAGGAAAACAAAAACAAACGCCCAAAACTTTATGTAAAATCTGCAGTAGCTTCATATAAAAAATTGTATTTGCTGTTTACTGCTACACTCTGTCTTTGAAACAGCAATAACAAGGAAGAAATTTACAGTCATTTAAACACTGTGGACAGGCTTTGCTAAGGTGCAGTGCCTAGGCTACTGATAAATTAGCATTAGAGTAAGAATAGGACAAGATAGTGCTATGACAGAAATAATATAAGGAATAATAAGAACCCAGGTGTACATAATTAAGACTGTAATTCAAGTAAAGGGTCCTGGTGACATCATTTATCAATGTCACTACAAACTCTCAATGGAATTACAGCTTTGTATGTAGAATTCAGATATATGCAATTTGTTAGAATACATGAGGAATGTTTCTATTAAATGTAGACAGACAATATGTTAACTTCAAGTAGTGGTGGTGACAGGATGAGATACAAAGAGAAGAGGTTTTTCCTATTGTAGCAAAGGAAGAAAGATCAAACATTCAGAGTTTTTCTAAAATATTTGGAAATTAAATTTATTTATAATATTGGCTAGGGATTTTTTTCCCCAAAAGCAGCAGAAAAACTTTAAATTCTACTGTGATTCAACATTGCAATAAAAACCAGTGTTTACTGCAAAAATGAACAAAGGAACAGTCAGAACTACTGATCTGTCCATCTCATCGTATCGCACAAAATCACATTAAAAGAAGCTCAAGAAAAATATTTCAAATAAAATGCCGGTATACAACATTTACAATTAAACACACAATAAGGCTAGTATTAAGTTATTTATTGCAAATTAACTCATTTTTAAGAGGAAAAAGTGAGCATTGATGCTTTTAAATACATATGCCGAAAGAAGACCATAATCATTACTCTTTATGAGTGTCTGACTTTTTCCTTTAATTATTCTTATAAACTGAATACTTTTATGAAGACAGTTATGAAACAGAGGCCCCATAGTCTATGTGAGTTTTAAGGGCCCTTACTGAACATAAAAGATTAATTAATGTAAAACCACTTTCTGAAATTAGACTTAATTATAAATATATAATTTCAATGTTGGACTAATTATTACTCAATAACCTTGTGACTTTTCAGCCTCCCTCAGATGCCCATAGTCTTTACACAATAAATGTGAATAGCACCTTCCTGAGGTAGCAACACCCAGTAAATAGTGATGTCAACCAAAAATACAATCCAGAATGATGAGAGGCTTGACTACTGACTGATCAAAGATCCTGATCAATGCAGTGAGAAAAAGTCTTCCTTTGATTTGATAAACTTAGCACTAAATCTCACCTATGTAAAGTGCCTACAACTATAGCTATAAAAATTCAAAAAATGATTCATTGCACTAGCTGGATTTCTCTGTTTTGGTCACTTTCTGAAGTATTCTAATTGAAACCCATAAATAGCACATCTTATGAAGTGTCCAGCAAAATTTAAATTTGTGATGTTCTTGAATGCAATTTGTGAAATGTTGTGTTTATGGATCTATGTGGACACTGATAATATTAGCAATTTTTCATATCTGGCATTTGTAGAATGCAATCTATCTTAAAAGATAATGCATTCTCTGAAACTTTCAGGAAATTATGACTGATGTTAGAAAGTTGTGGGGTTTTTTATCCTCTGGTGCTGAAGTACATAACTTTTGTGAAAATTGAAATACACAAAGATTTGGGAGCTTGTCGAATTACAGCACTAGTCCAAGTTCAAAAGTCTTGAACGTTTACCTTTGTATATGATGCTTGGAGAGAACGGCTTGAACAGTAGCAGTTTTGACCTTGAGTAACTTAATTTGGGAAGGAAATTTTGTCAGAGTAGCTCACTGTAGGAGTTCTCATCAAGGATTAATGCATAGGATCAATATGAACTTTTTATAGCAGACTATTTTTGAAAGAGGACAACAAAAGGTTAGAATACTTTAAAACTTGAAAAAGAAAATTAGTATGACTTAAAGTGGACAGTACGAGAATGAAAATATAAAAAGCAGGGATCCTGATTTCTTGCCAGAATTTATAATACAATACAACTAAAACATAAAGAAAGCAGACTTTAAAATTGTATTTTTCTATCTCTTTGTAACCATAGCTGAGTTTTTCAGCATTCAACTACCCTGTCTCTTCATCTCTTCATGGCAGTACTGAGTGAAAAATACCTATGATTGCAGCTGACTGATGTTACTGTCACCATTTTTTTATTTTCGTCAAGGTCAAAATTGCATATTAACATACCTCTTTAAGAGTTTAAAGCTTTAATTACCTCCTAAACAAAAGAGTTATGGAAAACACCTGAATATAGCTCTTCTTGAAGTAGCTGTACACACAAATCCCACCCTTTGAAGCATAAGACCTCCTGGAATGGTCAGTCGGGCCCTTCAAATAACACTGTCACTGGCAACAGATTTTTATGTATGTCCTTATGTTACCTTACCTAAAGAGCTAAAGGACAGATTGATACCACTTATGGTTCCATCACTGTCTCCTCTCCCCTTGTCTCTCCCTTAACTACAAACTAAGCTCAGATATGGCTTCTTAGCACAATGCAAACCTGACATTTTTCTCCACTGCCATGTGGTAAACACCTAAGAGCTAGCTACCTACCCCTGGCCATTTGTGTCCAGCAAAGTTTGTGACCATGAGGAAGCTTCATGAGCACTGGGGGTGTTTAGGAGGTTCAGCAGATATCTCCAGCTACCTCTAGCCGTTCCAGCATGCCCACCTGTGACAGATTCCGGTACATTTCAACCAATTTCAGAATACTATTAAAATGCTAGCCACGAATTTGCAGATAACACTAAATGTGTCTTAAGAAAAATTCTACAAATTTTATGTAAAATAAAAGTCTTTCTAATACAATGATTTAATCCAGGCTCTCAAAATTTTCTGTTTCTACTTGTTAAGGCAAACTTACAACTAGTCTCCTCCTCTTAGGCCTCCCCAGCCTTCACTTGTGGTCTTTGGAAGCAGATCAGGCTAACTAAGTTCCTAAAAAACAGCAAGCAGTTTTCTCAGATAAGCTATCTTCTTGAGAGCTTTCTCCCCCCCTGCCCTTCCTTTGGCTTTTTTCCTGAGGATGAGGCAATGGAATCTACCTCTTAATTATCTTTATTCAGTGTGTGTGTGGGGGGAACGGGTATTTGTAAAGGCATTGGTCTCTTTCTCCTGAAATTTCCGTTCTTCTTTGCTCTCCTTCATTCATTTTTGGTTTTTGTAATTCCTATCTCTTCCATTTACAAGATGATTATTTCCGTACCCAAAATATTTGATATTTCTGCTCTCTGGACAATTTCTTATCTTCCCTTCTCTGGATGCTGATGGTATCTTCACAGACAGATGAAGATGCCTCAGGTGATGGAGAAAGACCAGAACTCTGTTTCTCTAAACCTCTCCATTCTGGTTTGGAAGATGACTAGGGTTTAGTGATATTTTCAGTAATGGCTGGTTGATAATCTGTTTCCAAATGTGAGCTCTACTTTCAACAGCAGAACGATAAAGATGTAGTGCTTAATAATGAACAGCATTTTTTATTTTACAAAACAAGCCTCTCAGCCTCAGTGGTGTTATTCATGAATAACACCTTGTGCATATGCATTATGAGACAGTGCTTAATTGAATGATTGCATAATATGTTGTTCCACAGAATAAAATATGAAATATTCATTAGGCCAGAGAGAGAGTTAGAATGCCTGGTGATTAAATCACTCACCAGGGAAATCCAGCTCCTACTCGTTGCTCCAAGTGAATATGCAAGTAGTTTATACAAAAAGGCTTTAAAAGCAACTAGGAATTTTACCCCCAGATATACTATACTCTTATGGCTAGTGTACTATCCTAACAGGCAGGAGTATGCTCTGAGTGGGGCATGGAGAAACACAGTTAAACGTAGATCCCCTACACCCTTCCATGTAGTTAAAGTAGTCAGATTCTTTAACCACTAGGTAAGCTGGGTTTAATGGAACCAAAAACTCCCTACAGATTTTATTTTTCAGGAAATGATTGACTTGGTATAGGTGCCTCATTCAGGAAAGGGTTTCCAGATGTGACTCCAGAATAGAAGGAAGCACTTTATTGCAGTCTAAATTCACATTCACGTAAGTCCCTGTGAGGGCCATGGTATAGGCAATATGCATATATCCTGAGCTTAAAGTGGAGAGTTCTCCACTCCCTTTTAGCTGCATTGAGTCAGCTGCTAAAAGCCTGCATTGAGAAATGGGGGATGGGGGTAGGATAGCAAAAATGTGGCAATAGTCTGTATTTCAACACCTACCTCCTGCTGCAGATTTGCCATTCTGTGAGGTGGAAAGATCTTCAGAAAACATGTTTAGGTAAAGTAATGCCTAAAATAATACCCTCAAATAAATTAAATTGACCTCCTAATAGTTGCATCTGTTGGAATCATGAGAAAGCTTATTGAAACAATAATGGAGCAGCAGCTCAAAATAGAAAAAATTAGGAGGGAAAGGACACTAAAAATAAAATTAATTAGTTAAAAAAATAATTTCCATCTCAGAGAACAGTTGGCTCTGTCAAAAGATATGTATGTATTTTATGAGTTTCTGGTAAATAACAATAAAAAATGTCTTTTGATTTTGTGCAGGGTATCACAGAGAGACATTGCAGCATATTTATTTTTGTGTTTATTCAGGAAAAAAAAGAAAGTGAGACTGGGGAAATAGCCCACTCAGGGGAGACAGAATCAGTCAGAATAAATAAATATGCCCCAAACAATAACAGAAGCAAATGTGGCACCAAATATTACTGATAGATAAAGAATACATTAATTCAGTATTGCAAATTACTTTTACTTAAGGCAGATGTACTTGCTATACCCTCTTAATTACTGCTCTTCTCATCAGTTTGCAACTCAAAGCACATTCTCTCAGTAGCAATTACAGAATGATATGATTATACAAAGTTCTAGGAACAACAGAAAGCTTCTGAACCAGAACACTAGGAATTTATTTTTTAAAGTTTGCATTGTAACAACCATCTTGTGCACTGTCCACCTGGACAACGCATTCCACATCATCATGGACTAGGGAAACAGTCTGGGCCAACACAGACTTTGACTTTTATATATCGTATATTTTCAACCCACCTTCTTTTTGACCACTTAGTCTCTTCTCAAGCATGGAGAAGAAAGGATGAGGGCGCTGTAGGTGAGTGGTGAAGTAGAGGGTCCTGCATCCAGTGAGTGGTTTCCCTTAAGGACATTCTACATATATATACATATGCAGCTATATCTCTGTAGAAAATATCCCTTTTGGCACCTGACTGGTGCTAGAAGAAAAGGCTGCTATAAGAATGCAGGGAGCAGAAACACTTGCATGTGGCTAACTGCTTTTGTGTGTCCAAAGGATTAGAGGTGTGCTAACATCTGTCAGTCATACCAGGAGGACTTTATTTCAGAGCCTGTGAAGTGATGTCTCCCCTCATTTCCCAGGGACCAGGAATCTAACCCACTGTTTTGTTTTGGTTTTTTTTTTCCTGCACTGTGCTTCATATGCTGATGAGCTAGAACCTTATTATGTAGATTTCTGTCTAGTTCCACCTTTTAATGAAACATCCAGGTTGTTTAGGCTGATCAAACCAAAAGATATGCAGGTAGTAAAAGTTCAGTATATTAAGAATAGGGATTAATATATGTGGACTGGCTAAAGTTTAAGTTCATATGAAAGTAGCCACCACAGAGAACTTCTCTTCAGCACAAGAGTTCATAAGAGGACAAAAGTTTGCTGCCTTCATATTCTTTTGGCCAGTTTGGGATACTGCCAACAAATTGAAAATAGTGAATTGTCCTCTCTATTCAGTGCTACATTTAGTTAGTCTAGCTAGAGACTAGATTAAATCCTTACTTAAGTTGCTTTTATTTTGAAAATCATTAAGACAATTGCAATATTAAAGACCACTAACTACAGATACAGTACATTTAATAGAATATAATTTAATAGAATCAAGGTTGGTAGGGACCTCAAGGATCACCTGGTCCAACTTTTCTTGGCAAAATATTCTGGGAAGTCACTTTGAAACTGATACTTCCCCATCAGCTATGCTTTCAGTAATGATGAGACCCCTTTCTTCTTAAAGACAAAACAAGAAGTGGGGTACTTAGTTTTGGAGAGGTTCTAATTTTTTTTTTTTTTTAACTTTAAATGGAAGAGTAGGACTACAGACAGCCATAACAGCCATTTTACACAGACTGATTTATTATGGGGCAAGTAAAGTTTCCATTTACATAAATGGTACTAATTTGATTTTTAGGGAATAGTGAAAAAGAAGATCAATAATTTTCAAATCAATCAGAGACAGGAAGAGATAGACATCGGGAGAAATTGCTGGGGGCCAGCAAGGAGCCTCTTCATGTACTATTGGCTTCTAGAATCTTGATTTCTGGAAGAAATTTTGCTGACATACAAAACATCTAGAAATGTGTAAACATGAATAATTTTATTCACCTTCCCTAAGTGGAGAAAAATAATATGCCTAAAATATAAGGACTTTCCATTTTCCATCTTTATTTGTTAGGATTACAAGGCAATCTGTTATTCTTTCTTTCCAATCGTCATTATTTTAGGAGTAGATCAGCTTAAGAGAAACTTTGTATTAGATTTAAGTAGGTCTATAGGTGGGGTAGTTGCAGAGTTTCAAATACAATTCTGGTATAACCTTGGCTCAGGTATCTATAAATCAAGCATTTTATAAATTAAGAAAAGCTGCCTTTGCAGCTTACAATTCCTCTGCTTCTGAGAATATGGTTTTAAAAAATAAGGGGGACAAAGTAGATTTCTTCGTTATAATAATGTAAGATTTTCTCAATCAGACTATTCAGATGTGACAAGGATAGAGGTCAATTGACGCCATGCTACTGTTGTTACTGTTGCTTCCTGAAGCATTTAGTTCATAAAGAATATTTAACTTTATGTTAATGTCAAAGAATATGTACTACAGACATTAACATCATAAACTGGTTTCTTCTTCATTCCAAATGAAAATGATAGTGTCTAAAGCAGACACTGCAATAGGAACCCAAAAGACTGTGGTTGTAACTGAAAATATCCAAGATGACACATGGGTATGGAGGGGAGAGTTTCAGTAGTGCAGCCCATTTTTCAGAATGATGTATCAGTTTGTAAATATATTATCTGGCTAATAATGTGCCTTTGCCTTGCATCAGGAAGCTAGTTCTTCAGGAAGTTGATCTGCTAGCTTTCAGGTAGTCATTAGCCCAACTGAAGAGGCATAGCAGGGGGTCAGAAGATAGTTCTGATTCATTCAGGATGAGGGAAAGGCTATTTGAATGGATCAAGATTAGCCATGACAAAACCAACAGAGGGAAAAAATAATGGTAGAATTAAGAGTAGGACAAGAGGTTGTAAGTACAGCCAGATCATGTTACAGCAACATGACTATGATTTCAGGACACCACACTAGAAAGTTTAGGTGATCACAGGATCAATTTGGCTGACTTTATAAATCAGCTGAAAAGAAAAATTGGATAACTACTAATTTGGAGTGTGCATTCAATTGAATTCTAAGTTCTCTTCAAATTTCAGATTTGAAAGAGAATATGACACTGGCTGCTTTAAAGGAAGCAATTATTGACAATGTGAAAATCTATCTGGGGTAGAAAAGTTGTTGCCTTACTGTAGTAAATATCCAGTGAAGGTAATTATTGATTAAGGAGTCCACTTTATGATAAACTGGAATCAGAAGTGAGAAGGGAATGGAAAACTGCAAAGAAGGTTGGGGCTACATTTGAGTTGAGATACAGCCTCCTTTTCCTATTTTCAGTCCACTTCAGGTGTAAGGGGGCCCAAGGATCCCAAGAGTGATGCTAAGGCCATGTCAGCAGGGTGGAGGGCTGATGGCAGTTTGCCACCACATGGTATGGATTACAAAGGAAGTATGACCTGCACTGGACGAGTCATTGCCAGATGGTTCCCAGATGTGTTATTTATGAAGTCACGGCCTACTTAAACCACATTCCTGGTGTCTTGTCTTCTTTTCTTACAATGTCCAAGACATTAATGAAGGAATGTATGAGAACTAAATAGCAGACCAGTTGTCAAAAACCAAACAGCAACAGAAATCCTTTCCTGTCTCTGGATAGATGTAAATACATATAAGATTAACAAAACCAGCTTTAAACAGCTGATCCCTGAAGAGTCATAGAATTGGCTTCTGTAGTGTCTATAAAGGACAGTACTTATCTTGGCCTCATCTGTCCCTTGTGAATCTCTACCATAAAACCGTATTAACCCTGATGATTCTGTTCTTTTATCTTCTTCCTTCAATGCAGAGAAAAAATTCTTATAAATAAAGTCTAGTTTATTCCTTAAAATATATATACCAAGCTAATCTGGATGAATGCTGTAGTGTTTGAGATGATCTGACAATGTCAAATATAGTTTGTGGGTTGATTGGTTGGTTTGTTTGCTTAAATTAGTCAGGTTTGGCAACAAACTGATGTGACTGAGTGATCATGCAAGTTTCTTACCAGAAGGTAATTTATTTAGTTTGCATAATGTGTCTGAGGCAATGCAGTAACAGTCGGTGCATTAGAGCTGAATTTTCTATTGCTTTTTTTGTGGTCCATTTTTGTCTTTTGTTAGAAATGGATAGATTATTATTTGTTTTTTCCTGTTGCTATAGCTATGAGAAACAATTCTGAGTCAGTGCTAAGGTAGAAAAGAACACAGAAAAACTAAAAAAAAAAAAAAAAAGAAAAAAGAAACAAGCTAGAGCTTTGTAACATCCTAGAGACAGAACTGTAGCAATAAGACTTGACATGCAGAATAACATCAGTTGGCACAAGTTTTATTGATTACAACCTATCATGTGATGGGCCCTCAGGTTTTAATAAATAAGCTGGAATTCTACTGGTATAAGAAACAAATGGAACTAAGTTTAAAAAAATTCAGAAATACTTACTTTGAATACAGAAAACTCATGACAGATTATTTTGTATACAACTTTTTAATGCAGATATTCAACATAGATAGCAACCTGTTTGCTTTCTATTGCCAGAAATTATGGGACATATATTAACATTGATTTTATTACAGTGATCTAGGTTTCTTTCTCAATTTATTCCCTTGGTAAGCAACTTCCCTAGGCGAAGGCCAGTGTAAATGAAATCAGAATATATCCATGATGCGAAATAGTGTTGCACATATATTCAGGGGCGTGGGATTTTTCCTATTTATATAGTATACTACTTCAATGGAGGTATCAAGAAAAATGTAACCTACTTCAGGCAAATACAATAATTCAAACAGCACAAAAGGATGTGTGTGTGGCACATTGTATGGGTGCAAACACTTCACAGATGAAGAAACTGGTCATCTTCATTCAGACAAAACAGTTTGAATCTGGCAGCCAACTATGTTAGAAGAAAATTTAAAAATGGTTCTCATTAAAGAAAAGCCCTGGAATCTGTGTGTTTCTTGGTAGAAAGAGAATGCTATAGTTAATACTATATGGAGTAGGGAAGGGAACTGCAATGTATGGATACACTTGTTTAGGATGAATGCCTGTGGCATTTTATGGATATATTAGAATTCACAGAGCTTGCATATCGAGAGCTAATATTACCATTGTTGAAAATGCAACCTTCTCGCACAGATAAGTAAGCCAGGTTAAAATAATTTAAGAACAATAATGGCGGGCAGGAAATAGCAGGTCAGCTGTATCAATATTCCTACAAGTGGATACTGATTGAACAATGTGTTAATATAGTCTAATTATTGCAGACATTCTTAGGCATCCAATGTTTATATAATTTGAATTTCAAAATAATGGACCAAAATAGTTTATAGCTGCATGGTCTTATCTTTCCTGAATTCCAGTTGTAATTTCATTCCAGCCAAAAGATACAAATTCATCATTGTTGTAATGGTGCAGTAATTGCAACAGATTTTAGAAGTCTTGGATTGATCCCAAGATTTTTTTATGAGGAGAGTACACAATTACATTGTTGTTTTTTTTCATATAAAACCTATGTTCTATAGGAGTAGTTTAGAAAGGAAGTGATTTGTAACACAGCATCTGTTTGAGTGGTGTAAGAATTTCATTAATACGAGGAAGCACAGTTCTAACCCCACCTTTTGGTTCTTAAGCCCCTAATACCTAACGATGAAATGTCTCTACCATTCTTCACACCTTGCTTAGAGGTATAAACAAGGATAGTGCAGTCTGGACTATTGTGTGTGAATACATATAAGATGACAGCAGTTGATGAACTGGCTGCTAACTTAGTCTTTCCATTATATCTTTCTCTGACATTGTAGTATGACCTAGATTGAATTTTCTATCCACTTAAGATTTTCTGTTGCTCCTTACACAGTTCAGAGTTCACTTTAATTTCTGAGTATTCATACCTGACAGAATGCCTAAAAAATTTCCTGTCACCGGAAGCACAAAAGATCTAGTAAAATATGGAGAGAGTAAGGGAAAGATGGTTGGAGACAAAGACAAGAGCTGAGAACATTTTTATTAACATTTCATTAATTAATTTCTCCAGCCTGCTGAGAAATGGACTGACAGGAACATCATGAAGTTCAAGAGTGGGAAGCACAAAGTTCTGGGGAGGAACAACCTCAGGCACTAGTATATGCTGGGGGTCACCCAGCTGGAAAGCAGCTTTGCAGAAAAGGACCTGAGATTCCTATGTGAGCTGGTATCCTTGGGTGCATTAGGAGAAGTGTTGTCAGCAGGTTGAGGGAGGAGATCCTTCCCCTCTCCTCAGCACTGGTGAGGCCTCCTCACCTGGAGTATTGTGCCCAGGTCTGGGATCCCCAGTACAGGAGAGACATAGACCTGTTGGAGAAAGTCCAGTAAAGGGCCCTGAAGATGATTAAGAGACTGAAACATCTTTCCTATGAGGAAAGGCTGGGAGAGCTGGGACTGTTCAGCCTGGAGAAGAGAAGGCTCAGTGTAGTTTTATCAATGCCTGTAAATACCTGAAGGGATGGTGCAAAAAGGATGAAGCCAGACTCTTTTTGTGGTGTGCAATGACAGGACCATGGGTAAAAACTGAAACACAGGATGTTCTGCCTGAACATCAGGAAACACTTTTTCACTGTGAGGGTGACTAAGTACTGGCACAGGTTGCCCAGGGAGACTGTGAAGTCTCCATCCTTTGAAATATTACCATCTGAACATAGTCCAGGGCAACCCGCTTTAGAAGGCCATGCTGGAGCAGTGGGGTTGGACCAGTGACCTACAGAGGTCCCTTCCATCCTCAACTGCTTTGTGATTCTGTGACTTTGAGTGAAAGGAATCCACTTGAAGGAAAGCGCCTTTCTCAAGCTACAACTATACTATTGTATAGTTGGGATCAAAGACAGTTAGATTAGTTCAAAATTTGTCCAGGCTCTTCAAAACCTGTCTTTATAAATAAAAATTCTCACTTCATATGGAAGAGAAAATACTTCACCATTATGTGTTTTAAGAAAGCTTTTTTCTCTGCAAAAGACCAGAAACATAACCATGAAAAACCTAGTATCAACCTCCCCCTCTTTCATTAACTTTCAAAACTTGATTTTGTTCACTTTTTATTAGTATTTTTTCAAACCTAGCAACAATTCTAAAATTACAAAATGACAACATTTACCATGTCAAAAGATTTTTAAAAATCCCAAACTTAAACAGAGTTCTAATTTAGATGCTTTTATCAGCCTTGCTATTTTAAATATTGGGCTGCTTTATTGACAAGATAATTTGCTGAGCATTACTCATGCCATTTAGTTTAAGAGTCCTTGTTGTTTCTTATTTCCTTTTGGAAGGTTTTAAAACAGAGACGATTACTCAAAGAACAAGTCAGATCCTTTATCACAGTGAAAATTGTCAGTAATAGATTAAATGTACAGATATTAGGAAAACATTATTTTAAAGGCATACGTACAAAAGTGTTGCTTTACATGGTGGTTTTCAAGGGTTTTATGTAAGTTCTGTTAATAATGCATGTTGTTAAATATTATGCCATTTGACTGAGGAATGGAAAGATTGAAATCTGAGACAATATTAAAATAATTTAGAAACTTTAAAGCATTATAATATTTATTTCAATAAAACTACTTCAAATATTTCTTCAAGAAGGAAACAATTTGGAGTTCAAGTTCAGCAGCAAAATAACTGAAAATGTATAACAGTACTCTTATTCCCATAACTAAACTATAGATTAGGGTCTTTTTTAGTTGTTGCCATTATAAATCCCTGTTCCCAGGGGTGCCAAACTATCATAAAAATTTGCTTTGGGCAATGCTTTGAGATAAGTTCTTCAAATAATGCATAGGGGATTGCCTTGCAATTCCCACTTGTGTTAATAGGAGCTATCAAGGCAAATCTCTCATGGATTCATGGGAGAAAAAGCTCCAGTGTATAAAAAGTTTCAGCCTGAGGATTATTTGGTTTTGATATATATCCCGATAAAAACATGCTCTAAAATAAAACACTTCAAGCTAGCGATCTCTTTTATTTGCTGGAACTGTTAATATTCAGTAGATTGCATTAAACTGAAATTCCACTGATGAAGCCTTCAACATAAATTATTTTCTAAATATTTCTGGAAGAAAGAATCATAGTTTGGCTGAAGAAATACTAATTTTCAAGAAAACAATATATTATTTTTTTCTAATTAATTATGTAGAATTTTTTTATGATAAACTTCTATGTTATTCACTCTTTAATTCAAAATACTGCTTAAGCTTCACTCAGATGCACTCCCTATTCATTAGGAGGTGGAGATCTAGGCTGGTGTGGTTGATCTGACTGTAAGTGGCTCTTAACTTCTACATGTGGCTTCACATTTTCCACTTTGATGTAGGTTACAGAGGTAGACCAGCCCATCTTTCCTCTTCTTCTGGGAGAAATTCCATTCCCTGACTCCGACAGCTCACATTTCATACAGTACATTCATGAATCAGGTCACGGGTTTACTATAAATGATTGTGCTGATAAAACAACTCGACACACTTCATCTTATAAAAAATTTGGCTATGTCTATGTCTCTGGTTCCTGCATCACCCACGTAGCTAGGCAGTAAAATATACTGGAAACTTCCACCGAGAACCATAATTTTCAGTTCTCCTAAGTTCTCCTAGTCATTTGCATTAAACATGCAATTGTTTGAATACTGCAAAAGAAAAACCAATACACATACCATCAACTTATGTCAGTTTCGAGTAGTAGCTTAATTTTGTGTATTCCGAATTGGTCCTGGGAGGAACTTTTTTTCTCAGACTTTTACAAGACTGACGGGAAAAAAAAGATTAGCCTTCCAGTCTAAAGATCACCTTTGTGAGCACCACTTTTTCTGCGTAGATGTTCTACATTCTTTTTCATAGTTAACAAACTTATATCAGAGGTAGACTACATCAGCTCTAATAAAGTACTGGTCTAACACAGTTACAAGACTATAAACTCAGCACATGGGTTAATGGAAGTGAGCTATTCTGCATATAATAGGTGCAGTTAAGCATACTCTGTCTTCTGTAAGCAGATATTTCAAGTCCACTTCTTTATGCTTCTTTTCATTTGTATCCATCTTTCTGGTATACAGATGGCAGAAACTTTAAATAGTAATTCAGGTGAGATCTGACCAATGTCTCCAGCAGCTCTCACATATCTCTGTTCCTTAAATATATGCAACATGCTTGTTTTCTGCACCAAATGCAATATGTCACAGTCTGATGGACTCCTTAAAAATGTTTGCTACTCGAAAATTTTGCTATTTACTTTTCTGTGAGGAAATACCGAGTTCAAATATTAAACCAAAACTTAAGCGACTTTTTCTGTGAACACGTGGAAAATTTATTTCAAGAATCGGTGGAAAGTTATGAAATTGCATTTTGCTGACCTCTTTGGTTTGCAATGGGTAGTATTTAACAAACTAAATAAATAATGAATATTTATAACCCATCTACTTTGAAATTCGCCTATCAAATTTAAATGAGACAAAGGATTAAAGCTACAATTTAAAAGCTTAAAACTAGAAGGGCTTATTTTTAACCTTAGGACAGCCCAGCATTTAAACAAGACCAATTGGAACTGGGAATGAATACGAACTCTTAATTTTATTAATCTCTTTATACAGTTGTGCATTGTTCTCAGTCACCAAAATATGCATAGCTTCTGAATAGCCTGACACTTTGCTTTGCATTCCATGTTATATTTTAAGAAAGACATATAATGTATCACTTGCTAATGGTTTCTGTGGGAGGAGATGAGTAATTAAGGACTTGTGAAATTGGGGCAGCATACATTTTTATAACTGATAACATAAACTCACAGGATGGCTGCAATTGAACAAAGGGCTTAGCTTGCACTGTTCTATAAATAAGCACAGGAAATTAGATTAAAATTTTAAAATTAGATTGCCAAGATTTTCAAAAGTGACCAAAGGATCCATGTATCTTGCTTTGGATCCCCTGCTATGAAAGACTTCAGAATCCAGAAGTTTGACATATTTTGAAAATATTTCTGGTTTAGAACATCTTTTATTTGTCTAGCCTAAAAATCTGTGATGTGTTTTTGAGAAGGATTTAGCTAGACTTGAAAAAAAAAGAACCAACAAAAAACCAAACAGAACAAGCAGGACTACTCTTTCAATTGCATTGTGGATTAGACAAGTTATATATAACAGATTATGGGATACAAGTTTTCTTTAAGAAAGTGGATTATAATCACCCAAGTCCTTCCATATTCTTTTCAGTAACATTGTAACATTGTAGTAACTTTTGTAACATTGATAGGCACAAACTGAGCCTTACAGTTCAGCCCTCTTCACTACTGCTTTGAATGTTTAATCTTCATTGGAGTTTTCTTTCCTAAATGTTCATAGAACACTAAACAACGCCACTTACAGTCTTGGAGAATGCATCTGGGATTTGTAAACAAATAAGTTCTGTTTTGGGGGGATTAGATGCTGAGTTTCAGGCAGAGGAAGGAGAACTGGAGACATTTTTCCTCCTCTAGTTCTTAAAAAAAAAGTCTGATACCTGGTAGCATCAAACAATCCACTCAATACAGCTGAGACACTAATACAAGCTTATAACTATAGGTTATGACCATATTCTGAGATTCAAGAGTATTTCCTAAATCCCTTTGAAAGATCAAACCATGTTTTGATTTGGTATTGGAATAGAACTTGAGCACCCCACTCCATATTACCACCGTTTGGTTTCCAACAGAAGAAAACCAAAGTGGGAGGGTGAGAAGGCCACTAGTGTGGACGATGGGGGAAATTTTGAAAATACACTTTACTTTGACATCTAGACCATGCTTACTATGTTAGATCAAATTTTTAGGAAAACCTGGAAAGTGCTCTATACATTATTTTCTCTTTTGCAGAATGATAGAGGTGGAAAGGTCATGGGCATGTATCTATCTTGCTTTTTTAGAGCAGAATGAAACAGAATCCCAAGAGAATAAAACTTTATTCCTCTTTTCTTAAATTCTGAAGTCTCTTTTCACTCAGTACTATTTTATTGGTTTAGTTTTTATGAAAGAAAATGAGTACAAAATAGTCTTGAAGGTTGAAAATGTCCTAATTCGTGTTACATATGAACTTGTCTATAAATTAAATGTTCATAATGTAGTAGCAGAAAATAGTAAAACCAAGAAAAATAATTGAATGTAATTTTTGATTTTTCTTCTGCTGCTGTTTGAACCTTTCCTATTGTCTTCAGTACTTCAAAATTAGATCCCTACAGAACTTCTACACAAATCTAAAAGCTTATCTAATACCTGCATTGGACTATTGTACAGGGAAAACAGCAACATGGACAAAATGCTCCATGAAAGAGGAATTTTTAAATTCTTATCGAGAATATTGTCAACTACATAAAAATGGAGATTGAATATGACAGTCTCTCTGTTCTTCAGACCTGCTCAAATTCTACAAATTACCAGCCTGTGCAAGATGATTTGGTACACCAAAACAAAAAAAAATAAATGGACAATTATGGCAGTTGTAATAGGAAACAGTTTAGATGTGCTACAAGGAAAGCATGATTTTTGCTGTTCTGGATGGCATTCACAGATGGCAGGAACAAACAAAATTTGTGGATAAATGTGCAAATCTTTAAGTTTTATTAAAAGAAAACTTAAAGAATTTATAGAGGGGATGCTACATCTGCTTTGAAATTGCCCTTTCATGTCTAGCCCACCACATGAAATCAGTCATAGGGAAACTGCCAAGGAAGTGAGTTACTAAGAACAAAACATGGTCTGAATTGGCAATCCTTCTTAGATTACTTCATTTTATTTCTCTCTTCTGTCCCTAATAGATATTTACAAGTGTCAGTATGAAAATTAAATGTCCAGACAGGACTTGGAATGGGTCTGGGTACTGTGTAACCCCACTCTTCTTGTGACGGCCTATGTAAAACTGTATTGATGGCACTGTACACTGGGTAAGCCCATGCAGCTACTCCTTCTCCCAGTCCTTCCATGTCTCTCAGGCACCAACTTATACATCTTAGTTTTATGCATTAAATTAATGTAGTGTTTGGAGGCTAAAAATAAAATGATGCATAAGATAATAGTTGAACACTATCAACAGCTTTGAAGGTGGGAGGGAGATAGCACACAAAGCCATATTTACTTTTATTATACTGTCTCATTGCTCAGCTGGAATGAAGGAAATGCAACTTTCAATGCTGTTCAGAGAGAATCTGAAAGCCCAGAAAGTGAGTAAAGTTTCGTATTATGTTAAAAAGGAATAATTTTTACTGTTACTAAAAAAGATAGTATGAAGTATTTTGCCTTGTGTCACTTCTCAGAATTGAACATAAGTGCACAAGAATTTCTAATTTTTATTAACACACAGTAAAATAAAATTTTACTGTCTGTGGTGAACCTCTCACACAAAAAAATCATTTGGAAATTACGCAACTTAATATAATTTGCACCCAGTAGATAAAGAAGAATAAAACACAATATAGAAGTTACTATATTCAATGATGCATTGAATACCATCAGCTCTTATTGTTGAATGACTCAGTTGCCATCAACATCTATGGAAGTTGATCTTTAGTATCTTCCAAGTGCTGAACTCCAAGAAGTGATACAGAATTAGCAACTAACTGAGGTAATAAGAAGAGATATTAATTGACAAAATATTTCTGTCAACACAGTACTTTAACTCTTCCGTTGAAAATAAGGATAATTTGCTCCCAGGGGAAAGCACAGTGATGAACCCAACACAGAAAATAAAGAAATAGATAATTAATGCTGTAAATGCTTACGCATTTGACTGCTACCTCCCCTGCAGCCTCATCTAGAGCTGGTGTTAGCTCTCCACAGGCATTTATGAGTTGAACTTCCAGGAGGTGGAAATCACAGAAATAATCTCTCTTACTTCTACGCATTGTTGTATTAAAAAATACAGATACAGGCATGTGTACCTCTCACTACCTCTTTCTGATTTATGTGTGACTTACAGTTGTCAATGCACGTTTGAAGGTCCTTGCGCACAACTGCTGAAACAGGCCTTTCAGGAGACACAGGTAGAAGGATAGCTGCTTTATAAATCCCAAGTTGTCTTAGGCACAAGGTGGGCATCTCTTTTCCTGTCTTTTGCAGGTGTTTATTATCATATAGGAAGAAATTTGTTCATAGCATTAAAATTATTTTCCTTGGTTTGAATGGACAGTCTTGTTGACTTATTTCCTTGTCAAGACACTGGTGTCAATCAATAAGAACACAATCTGTGACATGTACATGGAGCCGAGGTGGTCATCACAGTGACCTGTGTATTATACATCACTACTTACATCTAGATGTGAGAAAAGAGAGGCAATGTTTTGTAATTTCAGATTCCTAGCTATGTAATATTCTTGGTCTCCTGGTTCCCAGAACATAACAATCATAAATCTTGCATACGAAATAGCATGCTAGAGTATTTAGGGCATAATACCTGTTGTCATGACACAAATTAAATCAACATGGCTATCGCAGTAGGCACTACTGGAGGATTTGGTTTAATAAATCTTAGGATCCTTCTCTTGGGGGTTTACAAAGTTAACTTCTGATTTAGGCTGAATTTCTTTACCATCAATTTAATTTATTGCTTAGTTATCTCTAACTTTAATGTCCTATACACACAGTATCTTCCTCAGTATCTCACCTTTAAACCGATTCATTGCTTCCAAAGCAATTGCCTCATCTTACCTTAGATTCAACAGCACACCTACATGAGACTATAATGGCTAAACAATTTCCTTTTTTGTTCTTTGTTTTTAGTATTATTTCTTATGTGTCACTGCATTAAACCCTCCTTATCTCAACTCAAAAAGGCATTTTGAAACTCTTTTCTGTCCGTGGCAGGGGGCAGCGGCCGCGTGGCAGCCGCGTGGCTCGGGTGCCGCGGCTTTACTAAACCACCACAGCTTTTAACTGCATGTGTGGTTTGCTTTACTTTGAAGACTTTCAGCTCTCATTGGCTTTTCAACATATAAATTAAATGTTTCACCTGAAATTTGATAGAACATAGATGCTTTCAATACCTTTACTCATTATCCGTTAAGTATGTTCATTAATCAACATTTTCTATTTTAAATAAAAATGTATTATTCTGACACTTGTGATTATGGTCTCCTAGCAACTTTCTCAAACCAGTCCTTTCATTTCAATGAGTCTAAGACCAGAGAAGAATGAAGATAGCCTTAGTTCTGTCTGTGGTGTAATCCTTTTCTCCATGTGGTATAACTTTAATTTATTAAAGGAGTTGATATCTGTAATTTCATTGGACTAAAGATGAAGTACAGTATTAAGCTTCCATTCTATGTGTCAGTGTAACCTATATCACAGAAAGAAATCTTTTCCCACATAGTCACTTGGAACCTGCAGTTAGCAGGCTAACTAGTTTTCAGAAAGAAAGCTCCAGTAAGGAAATGTTTTCCTAAAGGAAAAACTTAATTCCATAGGATTTTTCAATATATCAGTAAGAATCAACTTTTCTTCATTTTATGTGCTGCTCTTGTCAATTCCACGAGGCTGCATGAAGTAAATTTTCTTGTCTCCAGTTGTCAAGTGCCTTCTCCTTTTCTCCTTAAGCTTTTCTCTGAAATTAATTTATCTTCTTTTTATTTCTGCCCCTGTGTCTATAGCTTTTTTCTCACGGACCATATCCTTATGTTTTGTCACAGCTTTCTTACAAAACTGTACAAACTCTTCTGCTTAGGTGTCTGATCTTACAATCACCCTGTGGGATGACTGCTCTGCTTTCAGAAGAACAGGAAAGTTTGTAATGCTACAACAGTAGATCCTAAAAATAATAGTTAATAAACCACCACATAGATTATAGATTACATTATATATTTGTGTATATATATACTTATATATGAAGAAACCTATTTTTCCTTACTATCAGGGTGCAATTCCTCATTCTTTACCACACTTGAATTTAGGACTGAATAGATCTCTGTGTGTTGGTTGGCAATTACTCCATGGCTCTGTCTTCATGGGCACACAGGAAAGCAGGACTAATGACAGCATCAGCGCTCATCCTTTCTATGCATGCCAAAGCTATAAATTTGAGTATCTGGGCCTGTTCTTGATTTTAGACTTATTATTCATCCATTTTGTTTACAACACAGTTAAATACAGTAGCTCTCTGAAGGGGTAAGAGACTGTGGATATGCTCAGGGCTTTAGTATGGGCTTACGTTTTTTGGTTTAATAACCTGCAAAGGACAAATAGACGTAGCTCAAGTGCACTGTCCTTGAGGAGTTATGCCAGATTCAGCTTTTCTTTGTTGACACCCAGTCAATGTCCTGTGGTTTGGAGCCTGAAAAGCGAGCTTAGGAGATAGTAATGCTTAAACCCCATCTTAGGCTTTGCCCCAGAGTCCTTGCACAGTACAAACTTGAATGGGCATGGGAGGTGATTTCTGTGGCACTGTTCTTAGCAAATCATGAGGATTTTGTCTTCGAAACATGGACATCAGCAGTTTCAACTCTCTTGCTTATTCTAGCGGTCACAGGAGGGAAACCATGCAGGCATTCTGCCTTGGAAAGAAGTGAAATGGAGAAGCAATAGAGAAGCAGAGAGCACTCTGTGGGCACTCACAGACCCTTCTGTAGAATCAGTGATGACACAGTTGGAGCTGATGCTCCTTTTATGGCTCCCTAACTTCTTCTAATGTCCATTTTCTGTGGAGGTTGGTATAAAAAAGCAGCATGCATTCCCTGTCAGTTTTTATCTATGTTGAGGTTTAGGTTCAATCCACCAGACCTACAACAGACACTCTCTGTTAACCCCTCTTTCCCACCCCCAAATACAGGAAGAGAAAGAGGATAAGGGAGAGAGACTTATGGTTGTCCCCCTCCCCTCCCAAAGGAGAGAGGAAGGGAATGAGAGAGAGGCTTTCAGATTATGTACAAAACCAGTATTGAACCTAACCTCCCCCTGATGGCAATTATGTCATTGTCACCACTGAGGCTGTGGAGCAGGCACTGGCAAAGTCCCAGACTGGGCTCAGCAGCAGACAGGAACCGGGTTCAGGAGCTGGGTTCAGGAACACACAAATTGGGATCAAAGGCATGAGATGGTCCAAGAAGGGAAGGCCAAAGGGAAGAATCCAAGCAGGACCCCAAAGGGAAGCAAAGGCCAGTAGAAGGGCCGACAGGAAGGAAAAAGGGAAAAAAGGGCCGAACCCTTTTGATCCCTCAGCTTTATACTGAACATGACATATATGGGATGGAATCCCTCTCTGGTCAGTTTAGGGTCACCTGTCCTGGCCGCTCCTCCCCACAGGTGCGGCCTTTCACTTCCTGCACCCCTGGATGTGGTACACAAGAGTTAGCAGTGACCTTGGGCTGCACACCAGTCCTTGGTAGGAACTCTGAACATCAAGCGTTATCACCGCTAGAAGCAGACACTGTCTGCAAAAACATGCTGTTAGCTTCAGAAAGTGCAGTTAGAAGAGTCTCTGGTGACAAGTAAAATCACTGAACAGAATTGGTTTGGTTCTAACTCAAACCAGGACAATGTATTATTGAGATCAGTTACACTGCACCATCTGTGAGCATAGTTGCAATACATGGGAAGCGCTTACCATGTGAAATATATTTGAATGACTTAGAAATTAAGTCTCTGTGGTTGTTTCTAGATATACATATAAGTATACTCATTTGAGCCCAAGCATTCGGAGTTGCCTTGTTCTGACAGATAGTGAGTTTACTAACATGGACGAGGACTGTGCCATGTAGACTGGCCATAGTAAAAAAAAAAAACCCAAGTCCTGGTTTTCTAGTAGATACATAATGTAGTTGTTAAATCTGGGGAAAACATGAATCTGATCAGGTCTACAAAACTTAGCTGGATCCAGATTTTGCTGTTTCCTCAGTCTTTGAACAAAAGTCTCTCCTTTAGGACTTTCACCAGCTTTTTCAGCATTATAAACTTTAAATTATATACTATTTAAATAAAATTAAATATTAAATATTAAATTATATACTATTTTCGTGTATACAGATACAAGATTGGATCTTGCTTTGTTATTAGTTCATTGATCCACACACATTTGGAGAAATGTTCTCTCATCATGCTACCTTAAGAATAGTAGGAATGGACTAAAAATGGGAAGTAGGAAACTTACAGCAAGACTTAATGCAGTATAAGCCACATTTACTTGCTGACTTAATCTGTGTGTTTTGCTACTATCAGCTTCTTCTCTGAGGGCTAAATTCAACATGTCTTGGAGGTATCGATGAAATTCATTTTTCCTACTGGAAAATAATTATTTCTGGCTCTTGCTGCTTGCCAGCTACTGTTCTGCTTTCTCTGCTTCTTACTTTCTCCATCCCTTTTCATTTTCACCTAAGTATATTCTTTCCTTTGTCTCTTTTCCCTCCTTCAGCTATCAGAATTGAATTTGGTATCTACATAACTTAATGCAATGGAAATATAGTAGGGTGGATTTGACATGCTATACAGAATAGAATTAAACAAAATTGCATACACTTGCAAAAGGTAGCTTTTAGGCCCATCCTATATTTCTGGCTCATTGGGATAAATCAGAATTGAATTAATAGTTGCTGGTTCTTATAGAAGTAAACTCTAACTTAAAATTTTTTTTAAATAGGCAAGTTTGTTACACAAATTAGTGGCTGAAGACTATGGGAAATTTCTGTATTTTGAAGTATTAAGAAAGAAGGGAAGAAGGAAGGAATGAAAAAGGGAAGGAGGAAAGAAGAGAAGAAAGGACAGAGAAAAGAAAGAATAGGAAATAAAGAGACAATGATGTAAACTGGTTACATTTTGTTTAACCTGAAAGGAAGACTTTCGTCTCCTGCAAGTTATTCACTTATGCACTTGCTATGGAATCAGCATTGTGGCGAAGTTGATAGTCTGTACAGGAAAGGAAAGAATGGAAGGCTGATTACTTTATGGTTATTTCACAAAATTGATGAGACAGCAAATTATATTCAATCCTATTTAAAAAGACTAAGCACAGCCTTCCCCCCTGCCCTCCCATTTTAAAAAAATATCCTACATTTCTTGTATTGGGATTGGATGATATGATTCTACAATTCAGGGCGTCTGGAAATTACAGAACATCTGCAACAAAATTGGTTTTCTGTTGAAAACTGATTAATCACTGCCAATGACTGGAAGGAAAAGTACTTGTTTATGCTCTCATGTAATGAATTTTTATGAGGTGAAGTTTGCTGTTTGAAAAAAATATACTTTTGGGTGCTGTAGATGTAAAATAATAGAATTCAGAATTTAGACCAATGCATTACTGAAAAAACAGTCACTAGCAGAATATAATCTGCTTACAATATGCCAAAATGGGGCTTTTACTTCTGTAACAGAATTAAAATTTCCATCTATTCTCTAAGGTCTTACAAGAGAAAAAAAATAAGAGACAATATTAATACTGTTAGCTTTGTTAACAACTTAAAGTAAAATTAGTATTTTTATCAAAAAATACGTAGTATGCTTCAAAAAGTAGATCTGAAACAGCATGGAAGAAAATTGTGCTCCTGAGCCATTCCTCAGAAAGCAAGTAAAGTCTCTCTGTAATCATGAAAAATCAAGTACCTGCTTTTCTTGCATGCCGCTTCACTAACAATCTCTCTTAAGCAAGAATTAAACTGAGAGCCCGGGGGTAAGAATTGATCATTTGAATGTGAAAAATAACTTTTCACAATCATGTATGTCTTCAAACAGTTGTATGTCTGCAAATCAATTACAGGAGTTAGTTTTGGGAATTCAGCTGAAATAGTTGTTTTATTTTTACGTTGGGGGATGAGAACAGAAGTTGAATTTGATTGCTATGAACTTTTAATTTCTTTCAGTATCTTGAGGTATTTCAGTAAAAGATGTCACTCATTGAAGGCAATTTCTTTTTGGATCTTGCCAGATAGTTTCAGGAATAATTGTAGATGACTGGAAATGTGCAGATATATATATTTAATGACTAATGCATTTTGCACTCCTTTAGCAAAAGCTGTCTTGCTGTGTATGTGAAAAAATTCAAGTGCTATTTTCTTCATACTTGCCTCCTTGCCCTGGCATCTATATTGGTTCTGCAAGTACTGCTAATTTACCAGTCTTTTTTTGATTGATTTGTAAGTCTATTTTGACAAAGATGAGTTTTCATGGCACTAAGCAATGGCCCAATGAGCAACCTGCATTCCTTTGTGCCTTGCCACACATCTACCACCTTTGAAATTATTACATGTTGCCTACTGTTGCTGCTATCAGCTGTGAAAAGGATGTAACCGAGAAGGCAAGCTGCAGGTTCATTGGCCAAGTTTATTTAAACCTGGAGACAGCTGGCCAGGCACGACTTACCTGTTATCCTATTTTCCGCAATGTACGTAATAGAAGCTGTGCCACTTGGCTAACTGTCCATCTCATGCTTGCATTTGCAGTATGCTCGGGCCAATAAAGCATTTGTTTTGGAGAAGAAATACTAGTCAACATATGTGACCATTTTGTTCTCTGTAGATGGAATGAGCAGTAGTGAGGGCAAAGCTTTTGCATGGAAAAGGCCCTCTTCAAAAGCCTCATGCCGCTTACACTGAAGCTACCGTCCTCTAGAGATCTGATTCCTGTTTCCAACACCATGCGGTGCCTCTAGTCCAGCCCTGTTCTCATCCTTTGGCTTAATACGGAACAAATCAGGAATGGGTCATTATTACTGATAATGTAGCAGACACAGAGATGTTAGAGCCTATTGTGAAAACTATCCCGAACCAATGGTAATTTTTGCTCTCTGAATCTATCTTCGAACCACGCTTCGAAACATGTGACTTTATTATGTGAGGTAATCCATGGGATCCAGAATCTTTTGTAGGAGTCTACATCAGAGGACGCTGGATTTAGGAGTTACCAATAAATATTGCACTCACGTTATTCAGGCTTTTACTAATTGCAGAGACTGTTTTGTGGATGTAACCACTAGCTGTGGTAGCCACCCATATGAGAAAGCCACTTAAGTACAGACTGAAACCTTCTTTTCATCAATGCAAAAGTATTTTCGGAAAAGTTTGATTAGCCTCTGGGTCTGCACCATGAACTTCTTATGCTTTGTCATGAGCCATGCATCTCCATGCATCTCCAGCCAGATAGTCGGGACTCACATAGTATGTTCAGTCGGATGTTCAGTTCCTGTTAATGAATCTGAAAGTAAGATGGAGATCGTCAGTGATAAACTGAATATCAACATCCAGAATACTAAGCCCATTGTTGTACCTTACTGCACCATGAACAAGCCTAAGATTTTACATCAAGACTGGGTATAACAGGATTCCTTCAGAGTAATCACACAACAGGTAGTAAACCTGATTTCAGGCAAAGCAAGTTTCAAAACTCTTTAAAATGTTTGGTGCTAATACAGATTCCAATACAAGAGGCAATACTGCCACAAACACTACTTGCCATCTTTACCTGTTGCAACAGGCACTCTCCCAGTCACCCAGCCCCAGTGACTGCCCTGCCTCCTGGCAGAGAAACCCAATCTTTTCTGCACCCTGGCTTTAGGCCCCAAACCACATGAGAAGTAACTGGAGGGCAGGCCAGCAATCTTGTTAGGGAATCAGGTGTATTTACCTGAAGACTTCTGCTGAACCTACAAGCCATGACTTTTTCATTGGAACAGGCTGCCCAGGGAGGTGGTGGGGTCATCATCCCTGGAGGCGTTCCAAAAATGCGTAGAAGTGGCACTTCAAGACATGGTCTAGGGGTTAGGGAGATGTTTGAAGAAGGTTGGACTAGATGACCCTAGAGGTCTTTTCCAACCTAAATGATTCTACGATTCTATGATTCTAACGTATCTTGAGGAAGATCCTTGACACAGTTACTGCACCAGAGGTATCCTTCCCCAAAACAAACAATTTGGAGATGCTAAGTTGGGCTTCTTCCTCGGCAATCTGTTCTGAAAGACTAATGATTCTATGACTAGTTAGGTAAGACCTCTAAACAAGATGGTACATCAGCTATTGGCAAGTGTCTAAAAGCTAAGCGACATGATGGGACATTTTGGTGAGTTTAATAAAACTTGACAATTTTGCAGCCAGAAGTTAGACACAGGGTTGTACTGAATACGGAAAAAGGCAGGAGAAAGGAGAAGCGTCAGTCCTTCCTCTCCTCTGGGCTACTCCAATCCAATGTGCTGTGATTAAAAAATTCTTTGTTACAGCTTTTCCAATACAGCATAATGGAGAGTGGTTACCAGACTAACCACCTGAAATAGCCTTGAAATATCTCCCTGAAAGTAGATTCATTTGAGGTGAATGGTGGCACACTGGACAACTTTACTGTACTTTTACACCAGTCTGTTCTCTAAGTAGACTCAGGATCAGAGGGATATGCAGCTAGGAATTTTGTGCTTATTAAAAACTGCCTGCAAGATCTAGAACTACTTGTACTTGTTTTTGCACAAGTTTGCTCACACCTATCTGAAATGGGCTTGCATTCTGCGTGCGGTGAACAGACAGTTTGAGCAGAGGTACAAAACCCCAGGTGTGCTCCAGAGAATGGAAAAAATCACTGCTTGGCCTTAGCAGATGCCCTGCAAGTGTCTCTGTTTGTGTAGTCATCTGGTTCCAGTGTCCCAGCCTGACAGGGGTCCTCCTACAAACATCTTTTGCTTGAATGCTATTTGGTCACCTTGCCAGGTTTGTGTCAGATCCTGCCTTGGAAGTGGGTTTCCCTGGAACGGTGGAAACCATTAAGAGTGAAGTAACAATTTAGGTGGATGTTTTGAAGGTGACAACATAGAAAACACTCTTGGGAAGGTGAAGGTGGGCAGTTGTAATCTACTTAATCAATTCTACTAAGAGTTACTCCTGGGAATGCACAAGGGGTTGACATCCAAAAGGTACAAAGCACCATTTCAGAACTGCTCCCTGATGTTCTGCTTGTATGCACTGTGACTTGCAGCAACCCAGGCTACCATATTTTAGAAGTAAATGACCATCAGCTGTAGTATCCATCATGGCAGTAACCACATACCCCATCCTGTGTGTCCAGTCATGCCATAATATTCTCTTAGTACAAGCCAAGACAGCTTCCAAGACAACCTCCTCTTAAGAAGTATCTTTTATTTGTCAACTTGATTTTCACAAGAATTATACATCCTAGATAACAATTGTAGTAATATTCTTAAATAAGGACATTAATTGGACTGTATTTAGGAAATACATTTATCTTTCTTATCTTCTCTTCACCACTTTGTCCAGATCATTCTTGCCTGTCACATCTCACATTTCTGGAAAAATAAGTATTTCCAGTTAATGCAGAAATCAGATATTACCCCTGTCATTTCCTTCACAGAATACTGAAATTCCTGCTTTTCAGTCTTCCATAACGATTCTTAAACAAGACCTCTCTTAAAGCATATAGACCAGATAGAGTCATGGTGGTTTGTGGAAGCAAGGAATCAGCATTGTCTGACTCCTTTCATCTAAATGCCTCCAAAATCTCACCTTGTGACAACTAGTAATTCTCATTCGAATGAAAATATGAAAAGTTTTCTAATATGTTTGATATAATGAGTCTGTTTCAATTATGGCTTTTTTTTTTTGGATTTCTGATACAATGAAAACACTTATGTAGTACACAAAGACACATAACATAGCACAGATAAAACTGTTAATACAGGGCTGTAACTCCCACACAAGACTGAATTAAAGTTCTGGTCCTTTAGCTTTCTTAAATTCTAGGCATTTATCCTTTTCACTGATGCACATATGACTGCTTGGAAGTACATTCTCATGGTAGCTGAACACTAAAACCTTTGTTTAGAGAAAATGACTGCAGAGATTAACATTCCAGAATAAACTTTATTCCCTCTACTGCAGGAAGCATCACCAGATGTATCTGGTTATCTTTGTTACAGGAGAGTTTTAACCTGAAAATATAATGCTTATGAGGACAAGTTATCTATGCAATTAGTATGTAAAATTATTTATCCTTTGATTAGTCTACAAATTATCTAATTTGTAAATCTTCAAGTAAGACTTTTCTGTAGTTTATATATCACAAGAAACAACAAAACAGAATTACAAGATTAAAAAGGGATGTTTTTAATTTAACAGTGCTATAAGGAAACTGCTAAGTATTGATTTTAGAATCCTAAAAAGCTGAAGTGGTAGCAAGTAGTTCTTCAATATGCAAGTTGAAACCTTGGTCTCAGTCTGACTTGTGACTACAACTGAGCAAAGGTTTGATCACATGGTACATTTAACAACAACAATTACTTCTGACAGGAGGAACCACTCTCTTCCCAAACCCTGTATTTCCGCGAGATGTATGGTACCTCCTTACTTGTATGGAAAATAAAAGAATTAAAGCCACACCTTAGCATCTAGGATCTTAGGGTAATGCAAACTGTTTACTGATGCCTTAATACATAGACTTTACAAACTTGTTTAGTGCTATTGGCTACAAAGCTAACACACTGATGATGAGGTACTACAGTAGTAGGCCAATACTTTGGTATAATAAGCCATCATTAGTTAAGTACCAAAAGTTCAATTCCAGAAGAAAAACTGGGAAGCCAAATGCAATATAGCACAGCCAGCAGAAAATAGCTGCACACTAGAAGTACAAAAAAACCTTCTGGAAATAGGTTTTGTACTGATACTCTAAGAGCGATGAAAAATAGAGTATATGTTTTACTAGGACCTCACCTGCATGAAGCTGCAAGAGACTAAACAAATCTTAGGAAATGCATACAGCTTAGGTAATCAAACAGCAGGACAGAGAGCGGTGGAATGAAAAAGGAAGGTAACATTCTTTAAAAATTCAGGGAAAAGAAACGTTTCTACATAGGAAAGAAGTTAACTCCTACATAAGAACACGACATCTAAAAGAGGCCAATATAGAAAATCCATGCTTTTGGACACAAAACTGC
Organism: Eurystomus gularis; assembly: GCA_013400335.1. NCBI lineage: Eukaryota > Metazoa > Chordata > Aves > Coraciiformes > Coraciidae > Eurystomus > Eurystomus gularis. The sequence goes on along the minus strand of VZZY01018568.1, from coordinate 41,689 downwards.
ACTGTGACTTCAGAATGAATAAACAGTCCACAGTAAACAAAAGTCTGCTATGATTATAAACTATGAACACTGGATTTTGGATGTGTACAAATCTTAATAAGGATAAAGAGAGAAGCAGCAAAATTTAGACAGCCTTAGAGTCTGGGCTGCTAACGTATTTATTTGGGAGGAGCTATGAAGCGATGCAGAGGGACAATTCATTACGGAATCACTTCAGGACCAGCAAGTGACTCCAGGATATTCTCCAACAGATGTGCCAGTCTTCATACTTCTGATAGGACTGATTTGTACATGCTAGTTCCAATTGCAACAGCGAATAACAGAAATTTGGCAGGCCGCTGATATACAGGCTTGATGACAAATAATACACTGTGGCACAGTATCTGGAAGCAGTTGCTCTGAAGTCTCTCTTGACTCACAGAACAGTAACAGAATTAATGAAGTTTTGGGCTGCTGAAAGACACTTACAAACCCACTAACTGTATTTAATTGCATCAGATGAAAGAGCTGCGTGTCACTCTAAAGATCAAAACCTAGAATTTAAGATCTTCAAACAAATAGGTTGGTGGGTCGTTTTAATCAATCAGACATTGAAGAATGTAATAAACCATTTCATAAAAGTAGATCAAAGATATTGGACCAGTTGTTACTATTCCTGGGACTTACTATTGATGATAGCTGATCAAGAACATAGCCATCACAAACTTATTTACTCAATTTAACTGCGTATTTGAAAATTTAATAGCCGCAAAAAGATGCAATGTATTTTTGAGTTAATGAGACACTTCTGGGTAAGCCTTCCTGTTAAAAAAAAGACTGCAATTTTTTTAAAAAACAAACAGACTAATCCAGGTCGGAGAATAACTGGATAAAGTGTTAAGACAGAATGGTAAAAAAACCTGCAAAGCCAAAAGAGAATGCAAAGAGCGATAGTAAGGAAGAGTTCTCCATTTTTTTTTAAATTTCTACATGCATATAACTGTTCAATCTTTTTCCTGTGTGGCAGTGAGCTGTTAGTGAGGTCTGGTACCCACCTTGACCACACCAAAAAAAAAAAAAAAAATTAAAAAAAAATAGTGGCAAGTCCCAAAGACAGTATCTAAAATGGGTTCAGTCATCTCATGAGGGTCTCGAAGGTGCACCATACTTGCACAGGGCTATATCACCTGTAGGCACATGTTAACTATGGAGTATCTATCTGTTGACCAGATGGATCACTTAAAGCTTACAGTCTATTGATAAGAAAGCAATTCTGAGTTAGAGTATGTCATGTTATGGTGGCTGAATATGATGAAAACTATTAATAATCTCTTGAGATAATTCATCTTACACCTTTCCTTTTCACAGTGGAACATCATACTGGTAATTCAAATTTGAAATATTCAAGTTTATAATTATTCTTTAGGCATGACAAGAATGACTTTCCCACTAAATCCATCTACTAGCTAAGGTGAAAATGGCAGACGCTTTTAAAATAAGCTCAAGGAAATCCACAAAATGTGTCAAAGACTACTCGGCATCTTCTCATCTTTGAGGAAAGTATATAGTATGCAGTTAGGAAGCGACAGGCTGACAGACTCGATCTCTAAGAAGGAATGACTTGACAAACATAGGGGTACCAAACTGGGATCAAGAAGTCTGAGAGAGTAGAAGAGCTGATGAACTCCTTTCTTTTCTTTCCATCTGAGAGTTAAGTTGGCACTGTTACTCAGTAAAAAAAACACACACCAGTAAAGACATATGTTACCACAAATTGCAGAGTCTCCAAAACCATCTTTAAGCTGTTTACAATAATTTCTGAATTTTTCCATTAATCTCTTCAGCATAATATTTTGTGTAGAGTATAAAAACCAAATCAATCTCATATCAGGCATGCAATTCTGTCATTTCAATTTTATATTTCAGTGGCTGAAGACTGTGCACCTCTGAGCCACATTTAGGACATGTAAAATACATATCACATAAATAGTTACTTTTAATACAGTAGTAACAAAAAACATGCAAACAGCCTATGGTATGAGGCATGGTTGGCCATTCCCCACATAGCGAACACTCCTTGCAGTGAGCTGCCAATGTGTTTTCGCTATTGGAAAGACTTGCAATAGGCAAACACCAAGAAAAAAATTTAAGTTTTATTTTCTGCACATTAATAAGTGGTAGCAGATAGATCAGAAATTCAGCAAAGCCATGCCATAAGAGCTCCCTGTTCATGTATTCAAATCCTACCTGACGAACACTTTGCTGCTTGCAAAAAACTGACCTAATTCCTAGAATGCGTTCTGTAAGTGTTGCAAATGTTCCTTTCTGAAGAAAAATCAGAAAATTTAGAAGTCCACAGAGTTTAAGAAGTCCAGCTCCAAAGTTAATATAACTCTTGATTTTGCAGAAAGATTGCAGCTGACGATTGCTTAATAAATCATAACATCTTTCTTCCAACCATCTTCCACCAACAGTGAAAATAAGATACCATAACTTCTGGTGTTTGCTCAGAGGCTGGTATTTCTCTGTCTGAGATAAGTTATTCTTGTATTGAATATTCAGAATAGCTTGTCCCACAGTTGCACTCTTGGAATAGATAGTGAATCTCCATAATATAAGCCATAGAAATGTTTTTAGTTCTGGTTCAAAATGAGCCAGCACCCCTGGTTTAAATCCATGAAAACAGCTGGTAAACTGGGACCACACAAGTTGTTCCAGGGCTTTGTTTAGTTCAAGAGCATCAAGTTGACTTATTCTGAGGACAGGATTCACTCTCTTTTCGTTTCCACTGCTGGAGGCCATTTCTTCATGGAAAACTTTCTAGGAATAAGCACAAATATATTTTAGTATCATGAAGCATTTCCCATTTTTAGTCTTATTAAATATAACAAAGTTGTATTATTACCAGCAGTAAACAAGAAATAATGAAAAAGCTTCTTCAGAATGCTATATTAATATGATATAAGTAATTTCTGGAAGCCTTACATGAACAGTATAAAATTTCATCTCAAAAGAAGTTCGACTGGACTATTTCTCCCAACCAGTAACATTTGTATTCACTTACAGAGAAGTGTTTTAACACCTTCCAGATATTTAGAAAACACCATAGCTTTAATATTTCACCGTATAAATTATGAAGTAGTATTGCTGGGCATAACTGTAATATTCAATTGGACCTTAATACAGAAAAGCAGAAACATGACTTGTAAAATTATATGGTGTTTTATGGAGAAATAGGGAAAATGAACATACAAACTAAAATCCAGAAGAGAACAGTGGGGTGGATGGAAAATATTGTCATATGAATACTTCAGTACCTGCAGCTGAATGTGAAAATCTTAGAAATACTAACAAATTAAAGGATTAAATAAAGTTATGGATTAAAATTAAGGCGGGAATGATAAAACTTGCTAAATAAAGGCACTGATTTGTTTAGAGAAGAGTCATTATGTGAGATTAAAGAAATACTCAGTATTCAGACAAATTATCATACAGTACATCACTGAAGACTACATATATTTTCTAGAGTCTTTTGACAGATGCAGGATTGTGCTGCTTGTCATATAAAACATTTCCTGGCAAGATGATTAATGTATACTAGCAAGTTCAACAAATGTATACTCTTCTTCAAGCATTACAGAGAAAAAGAATTTTTCTGATTTTTTAAAACTGCTTGGTTTAAATGTTATTGTACCTGGAATTCCGTGACTAAAACGATAAATGCAATAAACTGCAAGGGCAAAATATAGATAACACCTCAATAATACAAAACTAGGGGGTAACCGATTTTAGGTTCCTTTTGTCCACATAAAAACCTGAAACCATTTAGAAGAAGGTAGTATGCAACGTATTTCACCTTCTAAACCAGATTCTTTGCATAACAGACAAGCAAGGGTCAACAGCCTTCTGGAGAAAGTACAGAAGAAAGTACTTTGAATGCTTACTTGTAAGAGGAAAACCCAACAGACAAAATGCCCTCTCAAAACCCTAAAAATTATTAAAAAGTGACATCTTATCCAACAACTTCCTTGATCTACCCACTAAGACTACCAATATTAGTTCAACCATCTTTCCCAGCTGTCTTCCACTATCCCAGGTGCTCTGAAAAACTGCTGTTGTAGATTTCTCATAAATCAGGCAGACTAATCTGTGCAGACTCCCCCACCATCCCCAGTATCGCCAGATTATCTAAAGAAACCGCAGCAAGTGAGGAATGGGCCATCAGGAACCTTCTGAACTTCAAGGAAAATGTGTCAAATACCCAGGATTATGATGGATCATGAAATACACATGACAATCCATGCATCACTATAGGATGGGACCTGACTGCAGCTGACCTCAGGATTCTGGTAGGCAGCAAGCTGAACACAAATCACTAGTCTGTCCTTGTGGCAATAATACCTACTGGAGTGCATTAGCACGTGTAGAGTTGGCAGACTGAAGGATGTGCTTATTCTCCTCTGCTTGGCATTGATGAGTCTACACCTGGGATTCTATGCTCAGTTTTGCCTCTTTTCTATCAATAGGACAAAAGAAATGTCAACAAAGTGAAAAGAGGCCAGCCACTAATATCATTGGGGAGCCCCAACACCTGATACATGAGGAGAGCTTGAAGAAACTCAGACTGTTCAACTTAAAGATAAGGCAGGTAAGAAGTGATCTAATAGTAATCCTCCACTATCTAAAGGTTACAGAGAAGATTAAGTCGAACTTTTCTGTGAAATGCAAAGAAAGAAAGAAAGGCAACCGTTTATAAATTATTACATGACAAAGTCTGGTTGGACTTGAGGAAACTGGAACAGTTCGTCTACAAGGAGATTCTTACAATTTGACCAAATGATGCTGTAAGCTACTTGTTCCAGCATTGAATTTATCCCCCATTTTCACAAGAGGATGGACTAGATGTCATAGAGATCTTCCCCAGAACTTGGAGTTTGACCTTCCCAAAAGTTTGTGCATGTCTCACTGTAGTGCCTAATGGATTTGTGACAATACATATCTTTTTCATGCCCATGATCCTCTATAGAACTTTATTTGAAGGAAATAACTTCAGTGAACCTGTCAGTGTGGGTTGGACCTCTCTATACAGAAAATGGAAACCCCCAGTAAGTCCAACCACTGCTTGTTAGCCTTCCAAATTTTGCAAAATCCAACAAGTATCCATTAAAAAAACAAAAAAAATCAACACCATGAATACTGTTTAACTGTGGCATATAAAATTTATGCTCCTGAATTACCACCTAGCAGACTGAATCAACTTTGAAGTTGCTTTTACACAAACTATATGGAAAAGGAAGACTATCAGACAAAACCCTAAGCAACTAATAATAAAGACATACTCCTTTAACATGATTTAAATTATGTTTATAGTAATTCCTATGTAAGCAAAGCTTTCTTTTTTGATGAACAATTAGATAAGCATTCTCAATTTAAGCAATAAAAGGGGCATTGTTCAGAAGTTCTTTGTTGCTGAGAACACTGAAAGTTTGCTATAGGCCAAGTTACTTTAAGATTAAGATCCATATAGACTTAGTGCTCACCAAACCACTTTCCACAATTTATTATCAGTCCTGGCTAACCTAGGAGGACCCAGTTGACTGCAGGTTAGCAAACGTGACACTCATCTACAAGAAGGGCTGGAAGGAGGATCCAGGGAACTACAGGCCTGTCAGTTTGACCTTGGTGCCAGGGATGGTTATGCAGCAGATCATCTTGAGTTCTATCATGTGGGGCATACAGGCCAATCAGGTGATCTTTTTAAGACAAAACACTAAAAACTATCACTGGAAAAGTTCTCCCTTGATTCTACACTGCCACAGATATTGCATAGAAAACAAGTAAGAAATTGCCTCCCACAAAAAATCCCCCCAGAAAGTTTCTTAACCTCTAGTTTGTCTGTTTTTAAAAAAACTAAACAAATGAACAATCCCACTTATACAGTACACAGGGCAACAACAACAAAAATAATTACTGTATATCAACAGGGAAAGAGGAATTTCTTCTGGTATATGTTAGTGCTGTTATTGAGCACTGTACAAATTATGAATGAATGTATTTTATTTGGAAACATGTTATTGACAGAAATCTATCAATAGTAATGTGAGTATTGTCAACAGCCTGTCAATATTAATGTAATTATGATTAAGGGGATAACATGGATTTTAGCTATAATACCAAGTAACATCTCCTGCATTGCTGCTATCAATATAAGCATTATTATTGACCTGTTTGGGACTATCAATATGAGATGTATGACCATTGGGCATAACTGTCAATGCATTCTGCCCACAAAAATTCTACATTTAAATTTACAAGTCTGTAAACTTTGCCTGCAGAAATACACAAACCCAAGTAACCTCTAGGGTGTCATTTTTTTCCACAGGGCTAGTCCACTGTGGATGAGTAATCAAGGGGTTTCTACTGTCTCAGTGCTACTGCGATTGAGTGCCTGCATTTCTAGCATAATCATTAGAAGACAAGCAGACACTGTACAAACAGAAGCTTCAAAATATTTTTAAGTATGATTTGTCAAAACACTTTTCGGAAAGCCAAGTAAAAATAGATTTTATTAAGTAAAAAATGAACTTTGTTCCTTACTGCTCAAACTTAAAACTGCATTTAGGATGCAAGAAGTAGCCGCCCATTCACTTCACTGAGTTCATGATTGAACTATTTTAGATCATCTCTCCTATGCAACCAAAACATAGTTTGAGCACTGTACTTATGCAGAAATGCAATAGAACCACAACAGACTACCTAATCCTAACTCAGCATGATTGCAGGCTCCAGAATATCTTGACAGATGTTTCACTACCACAAAAGCTGATTTCACACTTTCTCTAGGTAGTCTGTTCCACTGTTTCATCAACCTAATAATTACACAGAATCTTTTCCTCAGCTTCAGTCTAAAGCATCCTTATTAAAAAAAACAGGTTGGTTTCCATTACACAGGAGAAAACAGTAGAAACAATGGAGAAGAATTTCCAGTTGGCCTTCACCTTTCCAAGAGGAAAAAAGTGGTGAGGTATGCGAGAGGACCAACTACATATAGAGGATTTGCCAAACCAGACAATGTCCTCTTTCCTACAACATGCCTGGCATGATCCTCCAGAAAAAAAACAAAACCCTTTACTTTTTTCCAGCAGCATAGTTGGTAATTTCTTTGAGGTCTATGATATCTTCAGATCTTCTTCTGTAATTTTTCTGTCTGAATAATTATTTCCTGTTTTGTATTTATGTATTTGACTTTTTCTGCTTAAATGCAGTGCTTTATACTTGCCTGCATTGCTTTGCATTTGTTGATTTCACAGATTTTCTCCAAATTTATCAAGACTATTTTGGACTCAAATTTCACGTTCAAAACAAAGAAAAAAAAAAAACCCAAAAAACCACACAACAAAACTTGCAACCCCTCTCCAGTATTAATATAATCAGTAACTTCTGTAAATATGTGTTCTCTTCAATCACCCAACTCATTAATGCCTTTTCATCTTGTCAGGGTACCACAGACAATCACTCCGTAAAGGCAATTTTTCAACTTGATGCTGATAATATCAGCATCTAATGGAGATAGCATCAATATTACATTTCCCTAGCTTCCTTACATACAGAAGAAGACTTTATAAAAATCAAGCAATACTGTATTGTACCTGAAATTTTCCTCATACTTACTAAGCTTGTCATTCTTCTTAAGAGGAGAAACAGATTGACGTTTCTTATGAACATGTCATGTCAAACCACATGGGCTGTTTTATGATCTCTTTTCTGCACATTTTTAGATAAAAATTAATTGCTAAACTATTTACTCCCGAATCTTTATTTGGAACTGGAACTTCCAGTTCCAGTTCAATAATCCTCTTAAAAGAAGACTAGAGAGACACAAAACCACACACACAAACCCATTTCGCTGGCTACTTTCACCCTCTTGGACATGAAATATATAAATAAATGAAATCAGTGGTGTCTAATTCCTCAATGATTCTAGGATAAATTGTATTATGATTTGCCACTTGAACACATCCATGTTAAGATTCCTTAGGCTATTCTTTCCGCGCCTTGGTTCCACTCTTCTTTCCTGTCTAATTTAATGAAAGTAGCAGGTCATAATGTATTTATTTTATGAAGTACGAAGTAAAGAATCAGTTTTTAAAAATCTGTTACTTGCTCTCTTATTTAGTAACAGATCTAGGTAACAGGCCTATCCCTTTGTGCTTCCTCTCACTTAGATTCCTGGACCCTTTCATTGATTCTTTTCTCGGGCTTTGTAAATGAAAACTCATTTTATTCTTACATTCCTATGCTATTCCTTTACATTCATTGCTAATCATGCTGCATTATTTTTGCCTGGGCAACTCTTCTGATTTTCAGGCCACTGAAGAATTCCTGAACATAAAGTCTCTTTAACATTCATTAGTTTATAATAATAAATTAAAATAATATTTCAACGCAAAGAAACAATAGGACATACATTAAAGACAACCATTTTTTAGCCTTTTCAACAGACCAACAGTCTGATGTAAAATCTTCCTTTACATCAGCCCTCGGAATAAAACATAGAACCTGGACCCAAGCTGCTGAAAGCCTCATGTCTCACCATCATTTCTTATCTCTTTCTTGTTCATCAAGTGTAGAGACAAACATCCTCTAATCAAAGTCTAACTGGAAGCCTCAACTGTGTTGTCTCTTAATCACCATAACATTATCACTATATCATCACCTCAAATAACCTCACAGAAGACTGAATTTGTATTATTGTCCGGATTTCTGTATACTTCAGTGAAATACCTACAATTCTGTAAAGAAAAACTGATTCTTTAACCATTTGGAATAACTACTAACTAATTGAAAAGCCACTCAAAGCCACTGCAATCACAAAAAAATATTATTTCTTATATTCCTGGGAGGCAGGATTATTTCTCAAAATACACAAAGTAAAGGAAAATACTGAATGACTGTGTAACAAATCAATTCCATAGATGAAATTAAGATTTCCACTAAGGAGGCGGAGTGAGCAACTAGTAACAAATCCCAGAATCCTAAATGCTACAGTTATATTTAATGTCTGAAGACAAGTGCAAGACAAAGATAAATTCAAATCACAGGTTGCTTTTCCAACTTTAACTTAGTAAATTTAAACGTCATTAAATGAAATAACAAGAGATTAGCCACTGCTGAATGCCTGGAGACAGCAAGAAAACCTAAGGATAGCTCATTGATTTATCTTCCGTAAACTAGGTACCAGAGTCAAAATATTAGGGCTTCAAGTTACAAAATCAAAACCAGCTCACAACAGCCAGAACCGATACAACAGTAATGAAGAGTAGTTGGAAAGTGCTGCACTGTTAGAAGCTGTACATCAGTCATTTTTGTCAGTATTTGATGGAAACCGAAAATCTTATGTCAGTGTAATTACATTCTCTCAATGAATGCTGGCAACCAAGACTATTATAGGCCACTGTTAAAGATATTCTGAATGCTAAGACCTACCACTGACTTCAGAAAAAATTGTCATCAGTCAGCGATCTTAAAAGACAGATTGTTAGATGCAAACAACTATTCTGATAGACTAATTACTGCATAGCTAATATTTAAACTGCTATTTAAAATGTGTGGTCTTAAATTTAAGGCTACAAAAGTTCAACGTACATTTGTATTCCTTGAGTCATAAAAGCCATAGATAGTACCATCCTACCAACTTTTTGGATACAGTCCCAATTTTCACTTATTAGAATAAATAAGAAGATAAGCACATAACAAGTCAATCCCCATTCTTTTTAATCCCATATCCCATTCCTCTTCTTCCCCCATCTTCTCTTTTCTGTCATGCCTCTCCTTAGTATATCAACTTGCAAACTCATTTTGAAAGGTATGTGCCAATTCTGCTGGCAAATTCCCATTCTGTGCTGTACTAAATGGAGCCTAGCTGTTGTTACTTTTAATTAAATCAGTGATAAAGAACTGATGAAGAAGAAAGAGCCCAAAGAAGAAAAGAACCCAAAAGCTTTACAAAACAAAGCTGCATTGTAACTTGAGGCCTTTCAAGAAACATGGTTCAAATAAATCCCTTGAATACTAAGATGAAGAGCCAAAAATATATGCCAAAACTACAATATTGACACTTTTTCTTTGGAAGTAGGTAATGGAAATTATCTGGACAAGTGCCTTACATTTACTGTTGCCGAATCAAAACAGTAGAGGATTGGGTTGGAGTAGTTCAGCAGAGTTGTGACTGTGATGGTTAACAATGAAGGAACAACCCTTTGCAGGGAAGTGGCAACATCTCTGACTAAACCAGTATCAGGAGGTTTAAGAGCATGGGAAAGATAAAGATTCCTTGTTGCTACAAACACAGGTCTCAACTGTTGATGATCACATCAGCAGATGACAGGGAGATCGTTGCATTTGAAGAGATTTTGGTTATGATGATATGAGGTGCTGGTATAAGGATGGATAACAAAGTTATATTACACTGCGTATGTAACCATGAAAAGGATGTAACCAAAGCTCAGTAGATGTGCCATCCTCCGTGCAAAGTAGGTGAAACATCACACAGTGGAAGAGGCATGCAACTCCGTTTGAGAATGGTTCAAAAGACAGAACATGAATGCATGGTTGTGAGCACAGTGTGGGCCATAACTCTTCATTTGCTGATTACTGTTACTTTGAAAAGGTGGCCTTATGCCTCATGACATATGTTAATACCTGTTTTCTGCTGTTCTAAGGACCCTGTAGCTCACATAGCCTTATTTGGCAAGCACAGTGTCAATCCCAATTTAATGCATCTTTTCCATGCCCCTTCCCCATACCTCTCTTCCATTCAAAATTACTTAATAGAAAAAAAGGTCACTTAACTTAAGTTCCCATTTCAGAGCTGTGTTTCTGTTCTCCTCCTACCTGTCTGATCCATATGAATGGAATACCAGATAGGTATGGAGATGCCAGGATGAAGATTAAGAAGATATGAAGAGATTCAGAAGCAATGCCCATTCTATATACACTGATACAATTTACCACAGATGACAGAACTCTGAAATTTTGCATTTAACACCTTAGGCTGATCCTCTGTGAAACAGTCATTGCCCAGATTTTATTCCAGCATTCTTTTTTTTTTACATACATATGCATACTAACTGCACAGCCATGAATATTCAGCAATATGCAACTGTACACTACAGGAACATAACATCCTTTAAGCTTTTATTAGAAATACTTATTAGATGAGAAAGGTAAAATCTGTCCTAAATGCATAGCTAACTCATAATTAACCTCTGTCCACATCAGTACCAAAAGGAGGACTCTATGTAAAAACAATGTTGTTACAGACTGTATATACTTATGATATGCTAGAACCAAGAAGGTCCTGCATCAATAAAAACACAAGCCTGTTCACTATCAATTTTCAGTTTTGGCCTTGCTTTACATGGCATAACTTACAAATAATTGGATCTAATTATAAACAACAATTCTCAACCAGTGGAAGGATGAAGAACAGTACTGTACCTGACATACATGTCTCATTTTAGAAACAAAGGCTGATGTAATTTGACAGCTACAGTCACTCCCTCCTATCTCCCTTCAACTGCATATTGCGCTGTTTTGTACAGACTAGAGCCAACACTTATTTGACCCTCTACTGAGCTATTAAACTGGCAGAAACCAAACTTATTTAAATTTATTTTTCTGAAGATTTAGTACATGAACAGGCCAGCACAGCATCAGGTAAGATGCATGAAGTACCAATAAGAAGAGCATCAGGGCCAGGAAAAACAAGCAGTCTTGAAACAGTCTGCCTTTGAATCTCAGCATCACACTCTTACATCCACCGCTAGGCAATAGTAAGATAGAAAACCAAGCCTTTCGTTTCACTAGAACTGTACCTAATGGTCTTTGTTGTGGTTTCGATCCAGTCAGGAGCTGAGCACCATGTGGCCGCTCACTCACCCACCTCCCCGGTGGAATGCAAAGGAGAACAGCGAGAAAAAGGCAAAACTCCACAGGTTGAGATAAGGAGACTTTAACAGAGCAATGCAAGAGGAGAAGAAACAACAGTAATGGTGATGAAACTCTATAGAAAGTGCATAACACAGAATGAACGTGACCACTCCAAGGCTGCACGAGCCCACGGTCCCGCACCAGAGACCCCCGTGGGCATGACATCAGTAAGTATGGTATCAATGAAGCCATTGGCTGGTCCAGTTGTCTATCCTGGTTGTGGCCCCATTCCAACTTCTGGTGAAAATTAACCCTATCCTAGCCAAACCCAGGACAATCTTTCAACACAACATACTGAATGTGCAAGGATAACGCCACAGCATCACAAATACAAATAATGAAACTTTTTACTGTCTTTCAAACATAAAAAGAAAAAAAGAAGAATTATTTGTACCAGTCTGCTATAGGACTTATACAGACTTGCAGGTGAGAGGCTATATTGTTTAAATAAGTAACACTATACAATTCCTCCTCACTCTTACCTTTCTGATATGATTGTACTTTGAAATGCTTGGCGTACACAGTGGCTAATAGGGAAGCTGGGAAAGTTAGATATGCTTAGTGCCCCCAAATCTCGAGAGTTTTATTACTTAGTAACTGTGGTAACATTAAGCACATGAAGGAAGACTGATATGCTTTCACCACACTCTTTTCAATCCTGTAACTTCATTAGCATTTTAGAATCCACTGGCATGGCTGCACACACATATTACAAGTAACAGTTTAGAGGAGGGATAATTTCCTTCCTGAGCTGTACGCTGTGACAGCTTCTACAATCCCTCCGCAATTCCAGTGTGAATTCCCTTCATTATTTAGTTAAGACCCACAGTCTCTCCTGTGATATCTCCTGTCCGCTCCTCTGCTTATAGAATTAATAGTATTATTTTCAAATAATGTTATTTTTTAATGTATTTGTCAAGTTTTTCTAGAATTTAAATTTGGATTATTTTTGCTCTTTTCAACCCCATTACCAATATGAGCAAAAATGGAGACAGTGAAGATAAGCAGTGGCAGAGACAGCATTTTTAGAGAGGCTGTTTCCAGGCAGCTACTGATACAAACAGAATGAATATTAGGAGTAATAAAACTTATTTCTAAAGGTCAAAAGCCTCCACAGGTCCTCTCTTGCACGGAAAGCAGGAAGTCCCTAGACCTAGTCCGAGTCAATCTTGAATCAAGAGTTGCACCCCTGTGCTTAATTCCTCTTCCCATATCACATTTTTGTCCTCTTTTTCCTCCATCTCAAAGTCTTATTTCTCTTAACTTTTACCCTTCCTTCCCCTGAAAAATCTGCTGTTGAAAACAGTGTGAAATAATCGGACTTCCAAATTCCTTGCACTCCACCTCCAAACCAAAAAAATCCTACTACCATCTCTAAGAGGCATGTTACAAAGAGACAGCATCCTTTCTGTTATCCTTCTCTGGAAGATTTTTGGAAAGTTTTTGGAAAGTAGATGTAGGCCAGATGTATGGCTGCAGGAACCATTTAGCTCATCTGAGAAGATGCAGGACAGAGAGCCTGCTACCTTCTCTGTCCATCTACAGCACAACCTGACTCATGAGCCTGCAGCTTTTTAGCAGAACATACCTTTTTGGGGGGGGGGGGGGGGTGGTGTTTTTTTTTTTTTAATTTGCTGCTTTTAACTTTATTACTCAAAGAGTACAGGGAGTGTTGTGCAGTAGCTGGTGTTGAGAGTATACTAGCTAGTTAAAATGATAGTTGTAGCATCACCCTTTCCCTTCCTCCCTTTACTGATCTATGTGGAAAAGTATATATTCTGTTAGGTAACCTTTTGCTGCAGTGCAAGAGATCTATGAAGTTGCAGTGGCTGTCATCATTAACTGCAAGGGTAATACAATGAGTTTCAGTCTATCCCCACGTTTAGTCATATACAACTTACCATCACCTAGGTTGGAAACTTAAATTTGCTCTTTGCATGCTCTTAAAAAAACCTGTGTGAATTCAGAAGTTGTTCCTGGAAAGTTAACATTGCAAAACCAGATCTTGCTAAGGAGAAATTTACATTAGGGTATTCTAGTGAAAGATTGATTTTAACTGATGAAATTATCATCTTCTAACTGCACACGTTACGTACAAGTTCTAACACATCCTTTTCATATTTTGTATCTTACAATTTGTTCAGCTTAGTACATGCTAAACATATGTATGATGCTAATATATTTGTAGGGATTTAAGCGTACTTATGATGGGAAGGACCAGCAGATACTGTACAATATTTATAGAACGGAGTTAGTTGTGATTCAAAAGAAAAATATGCCCTGGGCAATACTTCCCTTCTTGAACTTCATGAGCCAGCAGTGTGCCCAGGTAGCCAAGGCCAATGGCATCCTGGCTTGTATCAGGAATAGAGTAGTCAGCAGAACTAGAGAAGTGATCGTCCCACTGTATTCAGTGCTGGTGAGGCCGCACCTTGAGTACTGTGTTCAGTTTTGGCCACCATAGCACAAGAAAGACACTGAGGTTCTGGAGAGGGTGCAGAGACGAGCAACAAAGCTGGTGAAGGGTCCTGAGCATAGGTCTTATGAGGAGCGCCTGAGGGAACTAGGGTCATTTAGCCTCAACAGGAGGAGGTTGAGGGGTGACCTTATCACTCTCTGAAACTACCTGTAAGGAGGTGGTAGGGAGGTGTGCGTTGGTCTCTTCTCACAAGCCCAACTGACAGGATAAGAGGAAATAGCATTAAGTTACGCCAGGGGAGGTTTAGGTTAAACATTAGGAATAATTTCTACACCAAAAGGGTTATCAAAGACTGGAACAGGCTGCCCAGGGAAGTGGCTGAATCCCCATCCCTAGATGTACTTCCAGTACCTGAAGGGGCCTACAGGAAGGCAGGGGAAGGTCTATTCACAAGGGTTTGTAGTGACAGGACAAGAAGTAATGGTTTTAAGCTAGGAAAAGATTTAGGTTAGATATTAGAAAAAAGTTCTTTAGCATGAGGGTCATCGAGCACTGGAATGGGCTGCCCAGAGAGGTGGTGGAGGCCCCATCCCTGAAGACATTCAAGGTCAGGCTCGATGAGGCTCTGAGTAACCTGACCTACGCAGGTGTCCCTGCCTGTGTGGGGAGGTTGGACTAGATGACCTCTAGAGGTCCCTTCCAAGCTGAAACATTCTATGATTCTACTTAAAAACCATCTAGATAGGGTGCTCTAGAATATGTTGTAGAAGTGCCCTGGTAAAGATAGATAATGGTTGAACTCTATGACCTTAAAGGTCCTTTCCAACCATAGCAAGTCTGTGATAAGCAGAATTCATGCCTCTACCAAAACAAAGTGGCCCTTCAAACTAAATCTACATTAATTTTGTGGAAAACTAACTGTTTGTTACTCATACTTACACACTGCACAAAATTGGATTGAAAGAGAATGGAAGAAAGCCACTGTCACCTTTAGCAGCCAGTGCCTATAGGAAACCTTGTCACCTACAGCAGGCAGTCATAAGGAAAGACCTACGGAGGTTTGTAAAAGTTCACTCTCTCAACCGACAACAATAACAACTCAGATTAAAATATCCCTCTGCTAGAGTATCATCTCCTTTCTTCTCTACAAAGCACGTTATCAGGCTTCATCCTCTCTCACTTACACCCTGGGCCTAGCTGGAAACCTTGCAGTCTCCTTGCATGAGGCACGCAACAGAACGTCAGGAGGACTCACGAAACCGAGGCGCCCGGAGAGAGCGTGGAGCAAAACGTAAGTTCTTCTAAACAGGGCCTGGCGGAGCACCGGGCCTGACCCGAAGAGGCTGCCTGGCCGGGCTCCGGCGAGGGCCGCAGCTCTGTCAGCAGACCCCGCACGGCGGCAGCGCCGCCTGCCTCAGCCCCGCTGGCCAGGAAGGCCGGTGGCTCCCCC